>JAADYS010001439.1:0-25274 GCA_012931995.1 Fusarium albosuccineum
GGACTCCAGTATGGGTTCTGCCGGATGAAGTCCTCCATTCCTTGAGGGAATACGCCGGTCCACGGGTCGAAAGCCTCGGTGGTGGCGGTGGCAGTAGCGGTCTGGACATGTTAGCCGGGCTCAGAGAGTTGAAGGTTCGGCGACTTACTGTGGGTGATGGAGGAGGGGGGGAAGAAGAAGAATAAGATGAGGAGGATGAGGAGGAGCAGGAGGAGCAGGAGGGTGAAGGCGAGGGCGAGGGCGAGGGCGAGGGCGAGGAAGTGAAGGAGGCGGCAGAGGAAGAGGAAGAAGGGCCGGCCCTGGCCTCGCTCAGACATGTCTGAACCCGCTCCTTGAGTTCTTGAAACTTTTGGAGGGTCTCGTCAGAGGCGGCAGAGGCAGAACACGAGTCTTGGAGATGCTCGGCATGATGATTGTTGCTAGACATCTTTGCGGTTGACTGCGCGGAGAAGCTTGATGGTAGCGGTTGGTGAGGTAGAAGAAGTGTGACGAACGATGGAAGCGGAGATGAAGAGAAATGAAACACTGAATGAACAGCTGTTGAAGTTTACGTAGTCGAGTTGGAACTATTGGGAACAAGAACAATAGAGAACTCGTCGTGGATTTATACTGCAGAGAGTGCCTTATTGTTTGCAAAGTGAAGTGAAGGTGAAGTCTAACATGGATTCAACGCACAGCCTGTCTGCCTCACATTCACTTCACTTTCACCTCGCAGCCGATTGATCATGCACGTACAATCACGAGAAGCTTTGTCCAAACAGGAAAAACAAACGCAAAGAAGAAGTCGGTTGGAGCCTAACCATCTAAGCGGGAGGCAGAAACGAGGCAAACAAACCTCCCTGGATCGCCGCATACATGGTGATAAACACAACCACGCCGTAGCCCAAGCCCTGCCTCTGTTTATCGAGGAAGCACGAGGCTACCCACCAGTACCAGACGGGGTAGCCTGAGGACAGGCGACTGATGATCTGGACGTGGTAGTTGGTGATTGCCAGGACGGCCAGTAGTGTCTGCATCACTGCCAGTGTCCGCACCAGAAGCCGGCACTGATCGTTTGTGCCTGGCGCCATGGTTCGCAGGCCGCGGGATGGTTCGCCCACAAGTTCAATCCCCGACTTGATGAGGAGTGTGAGCATGGGCGCTGCGAGGATGAACAGCGGGATCTGGTTGGGGGTCCAGTACTTGAGGAAGCCGACGTCCCTGCTGATGTTAGTTGATGCCTGTGCCAGCAGCTAGAGAAGAGTGGTAGACTTGCCAGTATTCCTCCTGGACAAATGTATAGATGCTGGGGATGAGCTGCTGGCACCAGGGCCGTACGTCTCCCCCTTCGCCACAATACCTCATCCAAGCCAACACTTGCGGCGCAGCGAACCCAACAGCAACCAAGATTCCACCGACGACGGGCGCTACCAGCCTCAGCACCTTTGAGATACTGAAGCCATCGACAAGCGCTACAAGGCCACTGACAACTTCCACAGCAAACAAGATGCCGCCAAACAGCCCGTTGCTTCGAAACGTAGACGCAACTCCGTACATCAGCCCAGCCCCAGCCACGGCGGCATTTCGCTTCAAACTGTCCGGTTCGGCCTTCAAACCGATGGCGAAGAGTAGATTCCCGACAAACGAGAGGCATGAGAAGGAGCTCTCTGCATACGGGGCCGATAGGAATAGTCCAGCCGGGGAGAGGATATGAACGACGGCCGCCAGAAAGGCGAGCTTCCGGTCATTTGAGATGACGATTGTGAGCTGATACAATGCCAACACAGCGGTGAGATGTGAAAGGTGCGAAATGCTAATGGCAATTATCGCTTCTGACAGCTCAACTCCGACCTTGGCCAGCAAGTCCCCGATGGCACGCCCAGCAAGCGGCAGACCAACACCAAACGCCCACTCCTGCTCATAGACCTTTCCAACATGGGCGTCGTGCATGAAATACACGGCGTCCCATCTCGTCAGCCGCGCCGCCAGCGCAGGCACGGGCGTTGCTGCGCCCTGGACGACGTCGAAGAAGAGCGACGTCGACGTGTCGTAGTCGGGGCCCACGGACGCGCCGAGGGCGACGGAGAGGAGGAGGGCTTTCCAGGCGGTGAATGCTACCGCTAGAGAGAGGATTGGGTGCGAGACATGGTTGAGGAGGCTCATCTTTATGAGTCTCTTTGGTGAGGTTTGTGGTAATGAATGAGGTTGGTTTGTGGTTGAGGTTGACGTGGGGCTTTTGATACAGGGGGACACGTCGCTAAGAGGAGCTGGAGAGGGTGACCATCTCGACGTAACAAAATACTCGTAATAATTAATTAGAATGAAAATAAAGTCAGGGAATTTTGTCTGAGTATTGATGATTGAAATCGATCATCAGTGTTTGCACCTTTTTGGTTTGACAAAGCTGCCCAAGGCACTTTGCTAAATACCCGATCTAATTTAGCTAGCACCTTGTCCGCACTGTGACCTCGACTTACAAGCTCGCTGCGCATTTTCTCCTTTACACATCAACAATACATGGGGCTAGCCGATGTCTGTCCGAGTTGAAGATATTCAATTACGATACCTTGTACAAATCTACTCATGTCGTCCTCCCGTCTCCAGCCTGCCCAATTCCCTCCCTCAATAATCCTCCCTCCTCTCTCGACTCCTCACAACCTCACCATCATCATCCTCCACGGCCGAGGCTTCAACGCCCAAAAGTTCCATGGCCCCCTCCTCTCGTCTCCCTCTCCAACCACCTCAACCTCTTTCCGGAAATGCCTCTCCAATGCCCGATTCGTATTTCCTACCGCGCCTCTGGGCAGGGCGACCAAGTACCGTCGCTCCCGCATCCACCAGTGGTACGAAGGTACCGGCGACTGGGAGCCCGAGGCACGCGGTGATATGCGTCCTAGTGTGGAGTATATCCATGGGATTCTAAGGGAAGAAGTTGAGAAACTCGGAGGGGATTCGCGCAAGGTTGTGCTGATGGGGTTTAGCCAAGGTGGTGCCATGACATTGATCAGTTCGTTGCTCTGGGAGGGACCCGAGTTAGGTGCTGTGGTCATCATGAGTGGATTTATGCCTTTGACTGAGAGCCTTATGGATCTTCTAGAGGACAAAAGTGACGACGGCGATGACATGTTGGAGAAGATGTCTGGCGACGACTTGTTTGAAAGAGACCTTGAGCAAGACGAGAGAACACCTTTGCAGCAGGCCATTTGTGAGCTTCGCCAAGAGGCTGAGCTTGACCCTATGCCACCGGCAACCTCGTTCCCCTTCCTTAAAACGCCCGTATTCATGGGCCATGGAGAAAGAGACCACGACGTGGAACTCTGCCACGGTCAACAAGCAGCCGAGCTTCTGGTGCGAATGGGCGCATTAGTCCAGTTCAATACCTACCCAGACTTGGCCCACTGGTACAGTCCGGAGATGCTTCGAGATATAGTCAAATTTCTTGACAAGCACTTGGGCCTATAGCACGGCTTCATACATTGTTGGTACGGCATCTTTATTTTTCACTGGTTCATTACATCATGACGTTTTCTCCTCATGGAGTCCCTCTGATACACCCCACGGAAGCAGGTCTCCCGCATTTTTGATCAAATCTTCTCTCCCTCAAGAATAACCTTGGCCTCATCCGATGTCCACCAACTCACACCCTTCTCACCCGGATAGCTAAACCGATCCATGCTCTCGGGTTTCATCTCAACACTGTATCCTGGCTCGGTGGGGGTGGTGTAGTAGCCATCCTTGATCACCGACGGGTGGAAGAAATGCTCGTGAAGGTGGTCGACGTACTCGAGAACCGACAGCTTGCCAGAGACGACGACGTAGTCAACGGTACTCAGGTGCTGCGTGTACTCCGGGAGACCTACGCCACCCGAGTGAGGCACGATGGGTACCTTGAACTTCTTGGCCATGAGCAGCACCGCCAGCACCTCGTTGACACCGCCCATGCGGCAGGCATCGATTTGACACACGTCAATGGCACCGGTCTGAAGAAGTTGCTTGAAGATTACACGGTTCTGGCACATCTCACCGGTAGCTACGCCAATGCCATACGACTTGAGAGCGTCCCGGACGGCCTTGTGGCCAAGAACGTCGTCGGGGGAGGTGGGCTCCTCGATAAACCAAGGCTTAAAGTCGGCAAGCTGCTTCATGTACTCGATGGCCTCAGGGACCGACCACACCTGGTTGGCATCCGTCATGAGAACGTTGCCCTTGTCATAACCAATCACCTCTCGGGCAATGCCTAGGCGCTTTCGGTCCCGCTCAATATCGCCGCCGACCTTGACCTTGAAATGACGGTATCCCGCGTTCAGGGTCTCCTGGAGAAGAGCCTTCATCTTGTCCTCACCATATCCGAGCCAGCCTGCACTCGTTGTGTAAGCCGGCACGGCACGGTTGTTCAGTGCCTCCTCCAGACGCTGAGACTTGGTGGCCTCCTGCTCCTTAAGCATAGCAATGGCCTCCTCTGGGGTAATTGCATCGGTGATGTAGCGGAAGTCGATGCAGCTGACGAACTCCTCGGGGCTCATGTCTGCTACGATGCGCCACACGGGCTTGTTGAGGGTCTTGGCCCACAGGTCCCAGACGGCGTTGACGACAGCGCCGAGGGCGAGGTGAATGACACCCTTCTCCGGGCCAATCCAACGAAGCTGGCTGTCATTGACTAGGTACCGCCATGTCTGGCCCCAGTTTGAAACGAGCGAGGAGAGAGTCTTGCCACGGAGGCGCTCGGCGACGTGGTTGATGGCTGCGCAGACGATGTCGTTTCCACGGCCGATGGTGAAGGTCTAGGAGTGCGTGTCAGCTGAGTTTAGTGGCGGCTGGGCCAATTGTTCCATTACTGACCATTCCATGACCCGTGTATTTTGAGTCGGTCTCCAGGATGCAGTAGGCAGACGAGTAGTTGCCGGCGGCGTTCATGGCATCCGAGCCAGTTCCGTCGAGAGAGGTCGGGAAGCGGACATCGCGGGTCTTCCAGCCGGTGATAGTAATCTCAGCCATGGTTGTGATATCTCGGGTCGCAATTGTATTTGTTTTGAGCTGTAGAGGTCGGAGTGAAACTCAATAAAGGAGCATGAGTAGTAGACTTGAGGCGGGGTGATGAGCTCCGCGGGGGAGGGGTCAATGAGAAAGCTGTAGCTTTGCCTTGAGTGAGTTGCTGCCGCGCCAATCTTGTTAGGACAAATATCACGGATACGAGGAAAAGGCGTGAAGTTGAGAGGTATAATGTTTAATTGGGCTAAATCGGCTTAGAGATTGGGTGTGTCATGCTTTATACCCTTTCGTCGGCCTCGTCCTCTCCTCCAGACCTCATGAGACGTAGTACACATCGTGAAATATGTGGAGAAGGGGAGCCATGATGGAGTGTTTCTCGGCTGCTGATTGATGGATAAATCGAATCCGCCCATCCAACCCCCATGTAAGAACTGCTAACATCAGTCCGTCATGAGTAGGCATGGGGCGGTTAACGGCAAGCTCTCGCTGTTCGGCGTGCAAAGGACCTTCTGGGTAGGTGCTGCAGAGTTTTGGAGAGCGGCACAGAGTTGCCGGGATTGGGGGTTGCCTTTGGAGGAAACTGTTAGTGGTATAACATATGAAACATTGCCAATTGTATGCCGTTCCTAGTTTTGTAGGTACCGAAGATGATGGCCAGACAAAGAGAACCCCCGCAGGGTGTTTTCCCGCCCCCGCGCATCGAGGTCGTCCCCATTTGGCAGTCACGTTCCCCCCGCGGTCGAAGTTCTATCCGCTATCGGACATGGAAAGTCGAATCATGTGAAACGTGATTGGATCTGGAATAAGTCGAATTCGAGGATTGTGCGGGTTTAAGGATCCGTCTATTGCCGCCTCGAGTAGGACAGACTACAGTGAAAACCCCACGATGGAGGGAATTGCCCTTCTCGATGAGGGGCAATACAGTGCCCACTATCATTAACACGGTATCCACACTGTATCATCAACGGGCAGGAATGGGAAGCATCAATCATCCCGTGATTTCCGTGAGTAACACACAAACTTTTCTCAACAAAGCGGTCGATCAATGACTCTACGTCCACATCCATATCCACATTCTTCTTCCACCAGAACCCGGATCCTTGAAACCCAAGGCCGCAAAGCCACAAATTCGTTAACGGGACTACTGTCAATACCCCGCCTCGCGACACGGGGCCATTGGACTGCACAGCTCCACGTCCTGACGCGTACCATCTTGCCCAACAGCCACCGCAAAAGGCCATCCATGGACGCGATGGAATGGCTTCATCGGAGCTGCCCATCGATCAGGGACACGTCGTCTGAGGGTGGGTGACGTTTGGTGGGCAGACGGGCAGACTCAGACTACCGGATTGCTTCCAAGTCTCCATCTCAGGGTCCTCCCAAGTCCCGTGCTGCACATGACATCAGTCAGCGTACATGCGCAAGCGATTCGATTGGGAATATGGGGCCATCAACACTGTGCCTGTTGACAGGCTAACTCGTTAGTGCCAACGGAATCGAGAGTGGTTTTGTGACGATTGTTAGTGTATCCGTTGCTTCACCGCCTTCCAAGTGTCATTCGAGTCTTCTCGTCAGATTCTGGAATAACATGTTTATAGCCCATCAGAATCCCTCGCAGATTGTCCGGACCCAGATTCTAGCTACCCGTCAATTCACGATTGATTCTTGTTTTCAACTGACCAACATGAAGTTCAGCACCGCCGATCAACCCCTCTATCAGGCTCAGCGTCTCTCGGCCCCCAGTCCCCTACCCCGGCTCATCCTAGTCATCCCAGCCCTGTTCGCTCCCAAAAGTTGCACCCTGGCGAATCCTGCTCTTTACATCCCTGTCCGTCAACGCTCTCCAGCCACCCTGTTCTGCGGGAAACCACTTGGGGCTCCCTTCGCCCTTGACCCATGACGTGGGTATTTGGACCGCCTCATGGGCTCTGGATTGGGCTTCCACGGCAGGGCAGAGCCACTACACAGCTGGCTTTTCTCGGGTGACTCCCCCGTCTTGGGAAGCGGTAAGGGAATTACGGAGCACTCAAGATTCGGCTCTGATCCATTGCTACGTACATAGTTACGGCCTGTTCTTGTTTTGCTGTGCAGTTGCTTTTTGACTTTCGTCATATACATATTACTCGTGCTTCCTCAGGATTTTTTGGTGCATCTCTCGTGATTTCTCATGGCTGCAAAGAACCCTGAGCTCTGTCGACCAAATCCACCTCAACTCATCAACAGCGCTCCACTACTTATCGACCCGTGACTTTTTCACAGAGGCCGTCCTCGGCGACGATCCATTATTGTCGTCTCGCCTTGCATCCAATGCGACACAGCGAAACACAGACCGCTAAAAACCGCCGGAGCTCACCGCCAGGATGGATAGTGCCCCAACAACCCAGACCTTAAAGCCTCCCAGGCGCAAACTCCAGAAGTTGGATCCGAAACTCAAGAACAAAGCCAAACGTGGTTCTGCCGATTCTACTACAAGCCAGAGCCCCGACAGCGCCATGCTCTCACCATCATATCGCTCAAGTCACAGTGGTGCTCCCGATCTAAGCGACGCGAAATGGAGCCACTATCTCCGCCCCCAGACCGTCTTCAGTCCCTCGTTCTCAGAGCCAGAGCCAGACCTGGAACCAGAGTATTCGCCTGAGCCGAGGGCATTCTTTCGACCACCACGACCGAGACGCTCTTCTCAACGCCAGATTCCCGAGTTTTCGCACCTCACGATTCAGGACCCCGGTACTCGGCCATCCCTCGATAACTCATCACTTCCTTCACCAGTCTCATCTACGTCGACCGCGTCGGCCATGCGACGCCAGGCCAAGACGCCAGTCTTTCGAATTGGGCAACTAGAGCAGCATGCACTCGCGCGAAAGGGCTTGGACGCGCCGGAGAAGACATCAAGTGTTGAGCTGATTGCCGATCAATATCGGGCGCTTCTTGAGTCGAGAGACAGCAACGGCATCGTGGAGGAGAAACCAAGCCAGAACTCTGGAGCGACTAGCCCGTGGATGCAGGACTCTTTACCGGTACCCCACAGCGCTCCGTTGAGACTTAGTAGACGGTCATCACAGACAAAATCGCAAGTTCCGCCGCCTTCCCCTCGCCCGTCAAGACCCTATACACCATCAGTCGGTACCCGGGATACGAACGTGGTAGCTTTTGAAGGAGACACTATCTATTTCAAGCCTTATTCATTCTCGCCGCCGCCCTCTCCTGATGAGACTCCCGGAACCTCTCCGCAATTCCACAACGACACATTCGGAGCACCACCGGCATCGGCACGATCTTGCTACGAAAATGTCAGCCTGCAGATTGCGCTCGACCTGTTGACAAGAGAGCTCTCTTCTGCCATCGCTGGTAGACCACATCGGAATGGACTGGACACAGCAGCGCTGCAGATTTGGGTCATGATCGAAGCATACGAGAGACTACGCGACCAAGTCACACGGGTAGAGTCGCCAAATGAGGAGACGGCCAAGGTTGGAGCAATGTTCGACTGCTGGTTGGACGCTCTCTACTCGATGCATTCATCGCTGACGAACAATGCACTGCCGAGCCCCAGAGAATATGCAGGGCTAGAAGAAGAGGTGGATTAGGTCGGACATGGGCTCATGTGATGGTGCCATGTCTTGATGGAAACGGGAAACTAAGGGTTTGGCAAAGGCGGGAATGGCGTTTTGGGCGCAGCCAGCGGATTGGGAACTGGCACGGACACGGAGCGGTCTGGACGGACACGACTGCGCAAATGGAGATACCTAGAAGGGCCTCGGATGGATATTTTGAATATTGAATATTGATTGATACATTTTGACCATGAACCATGCGTGTCCTGATGTTGGTGCCGTGGTGGAGAACTGTAGGGCAGCACTGCCACATCCTTCCGTCGTTATCGGATCATCCATTCAGCCAACGTCGAGCGGGCTATTATTAGGCGTCAGGATCGTCCGTCTTTGAGATCGGGTTGCATCCGATGTCCGATACCGAGTGGCAATTCCCAGCCGAGGGCGTTAAGATATCGCTGAGATGAACCGGGCCTCTCGGTTGTATTGAGCCTGAGCCCTGCAAACTGGTCTTGGCAAGGTTATTTTGATACATTGCAGTAGTGCCTATAGATGCCGTGGGTCATGGGAACATGATGGAGGAACTTGGGTTTTAGATCGAGTGTTTGATCTCTGATAACGCCCTGACTGGTCTTCTTGTTTGTAAGATATATCACATCAGCTAGGTGACGTAGACGCCTCACCCCTTGTGCCCTACAATAATTATCAACGTCAGTAAAACAAGATCGAAATAGTTTACAAGTTGGGTCGATTGAGAATATTATTATCAATGATGGGCATGGCCCAGACAAGTATCGTCCTGTAAGAGAGGGAGCAAGTTGACTCCTTCCTTCGATACGTGAGTGAATGCCGTCAGAGCGCGCCCCCACCTTGGCTTGACCTCAGCTCTCCAGGTGAGCGTGAATCCACCAAGATCAAGCCAACCCAGAAGCCGGCTCGGAAAGATTGCCGGCCCGCCAGACTCATTCCGCGAAGAACAAACATCCAATGAACCATGGACGACGATTACGGGGCCGACGAGGAGCTTCTGGTCGCCATGGCCGCCGCTGATCCGACGCCCGTAGCACGGCCAGTCCAGCAACCCACGCCTCAGAGGATACAGCAGCCAACGCCGCAACGTCTCGACAAGGCGCCTCCGTCTGGGTCTGGGGCGGGGACTGGCAAGGTCGTGCAGCCGACGCCGCAGGCTCTACCGCAGAAACAGTCGGGCTCAACTATCCTCGTGTCTCCGCGCCAGCGTGGCAACCCTGTGTTGACGAGCATTCGATCCATGCCATGGGAGTATAGCGATATCCCGGCCGACTACGTTCTGGGCTTGGGCACGTGTGCTCTGTTTCTCAGGTGGGAATGCGCGATAGCCGTTCGATACATCAGGCAATGCTGACAAGCCATTTCGCGACAGTCTCAAGTATCATCGCCTCCATCCAGAGTATATCTACACCCGAATCCGAAACCTCCAGGGCAAATATAACATGCGCGTCCTCCTCACCATGGTTGATATACCTAACCACGAAGCCTCACTTAAAGAGCTCTCTAAAACATCCCTTGTCAATAACGTTACCCTGGTCCTATGCTGGTCAGCGGCCGAGGCTGCGCGCTACATCGAATTATACAAGAGCTATGAGAATGCCACTTTCGGCGCCATCCGCGGTCAACAGCCCACCAGCTACGGCGAAAAGTTGGTTGAGTTCGTTACGGTACCCAGAAGCCTGAACAAGTCAGACGCGGTTGCGCTCGTGAGCAACTTTGGCAGCTTGAAGAATGCCATCAACGCGGATGCGGAGCAGCTAGGTATGCTGAACGGCTGGGGTGGCATCAAGGTCAAGAGATGGGCATCGGCAGTTGAAGAGCCATTTAGGGTCAAGAAAGCTGCAAAGAGGGGGGCAAAAGCTACCGAGCGCACTGCGAAACTTGATCAAGCCTTACCGCTCTCACGTGTGCCCGTACGAGAAATGCCCTCTGGCGGGCCATCTTCGCGCCAGTCTCCCACCAAAGACGCGCCTCCTGCGGCAAGGCCGGACGACGCGACAGCAAGACAGTTCCAATTCATGGATAACACGGACGACGAGGATGAAGAGGAGGCAATGCTTGCGGCTGCCATTGAAGAGTCCAAGAAGACTGCTCATGCGGATGAGGCCAAGCGAGCGAGCCAAACAGACAAGGACGACCAGCTTAGTGGAGGCGTCGCTGCTGCATTGGCAAGATTGCGCGAAAGTGGATAAAGCATCAAGCTTCTGTCCCTCAGTCTTCAGTGGCTGGAACATGCATCTCTGAAGCCCACCGAGTCTTAGCTGCAGATGCGCAGCATATTTTCTGCATGATGCAGCAAGCCTGCGACATGTGTAGAACAGCGTCGCGGGGACGACTTGTTCCTATAGGCCTCTCAGCTATCGCCGTGTCGAACAAAGCCAGGAGGGGCGACAATAGAGAGAGAAAAGGTGACTCGATGGTCTAAGACCGAGGACAGTTGTGGCCCCATCTCGACAAGGATAGCCCCATGGTTAGCGACTGAGCGCGGACATAGCCTGAGCATAGTGTTTGACATGACCAGGACAAGTGTTGACGTGTACGGGTTTCCTATCAAGCTTCTCGATGGTGTTGATGCACATCGCGTTGGATAGTTTCAAGTGGTCGCCATATGACTTGACTTGTTGGAACATTTGGACTCTCTTGTCGCACTTTGGATTGTTTAATCTTATTTACGGCGCGCCAGCTGCAGTTATACCGCTTGCAGCTTCTCATGCCTAGGCTCGTAATACTGCGGTATATAAGTGCATCGTCGATGCATGTCTGAATCAGTCACCCATACATTCAAACCTTTACCTCAGATGTGCCTTGTCTGGTTCATATGTTGATCTCAAGGTGATTGCTGTCTCTGTTTCTTTCGTCTACTTGCCCACCATTGGCAACAACGAATAGGCGACATGCGGTTCCTTCGCTCACTGACGCCTATCCTGGAGTCTCGATACCCAAGCACTACGCCGAGGCTTTCAGACATGGCTAGTACAGCAATCGAGTCGTTGCCCATGGCGATACTTCTATTCGGTATATTGAATTCTTGCTTTTGGCGAAGTTTGTCTGGCCCGGCCTGGGCTAGATAGGACACCCGTATCCTGCTTGCTCACATACCATAGCTATTGACAACCTTCGATCTCCCCAAGGACCCCTATAAACGTTCCGTGATGACCTGTAATCAACTCAAGGTACTCAAAGAGTGGGTAACTATCTTGGCTGAGGTCATAGCACTTGCGTTTGAGATAGAGATATGGCATGACCTTGAAGCCGGTTGTTCTGTCTCCTAAGCGAGCGAGGACTAAACCATTCGAAAACTCGCTTTGGGGCGACTAGAATGACGCTGGGGTGGCCCAACGATACGGTCTCGAACTTTTCAACCAAGCTTGTCTCTGTAGCTTTCAATGCTCTCATGGAACAGCCTATCCGGTACGCACGAATACCCCAGACCTCCTCCCTAGCAAGGAGTGTTCTTTTAGGGCGGCTTCTGCAACGAAAAGAGTGACTGGGCTGAACACATGATACCATCCCACTTGGGACTGCTCAAGATGTTTAACCTGAACCTGCTCTCGGGAGACTTGGGAAGAAGGTGGGACGAGTGCGCAAGAGCGAGGATAAAGTATCTAGTAACTCGCTCAGCCGGTAATGGAGAATTGGCCTCGCTGACTAGCTTTAACAAGGCAAGCTCTGTTCCCAAGTACCCGCCCTCATCTTCACAGTTGAGGGCTCAGACAGATGCCGTACAATGGCGATATAGTGTAGGTTGACTGTGCTTGTTGGTGGATTTTCTTGTTGAAAATATCTCTATATTTCTTCTCTTGATTATAAGCTTATCTTGTTTCTTAGTGTCCAAGTTCAGGATCATCGATATACCTATTAGATGCCGACGGCAGCTCCAGACTGATAACATCATTCCTTGTGCAGATAATCGAATTTTTAAATTAATATGCTTGCCCGAGTAGAGAACTTCCATGTTGTACAAACACTCCATCATCCTTTACAATCTCATCAAAAATGATATTTCACGCCCGTCATTGGTAACATCATGATCAACATCTAAGAACCTCCCTCACGCTTGGCGTACTCCTCCTCCATGGCCTCCTCGTACAACCGATCGGCCTCCTTCTCGGCCTCCGTCTTGGGCCTTGTCACGCCAGCGCCGGTATTGGCGCCGGCGCCAGTAGCAACAGCATTGCTCTGCTGTTGTTGCTGCGGTTCTTGTTGCTGCGGGGTCTGGTCCTTGGCGGTTGAGTCGGAGAAGGCAGGAAGACCCATGATGGTGGTTTTTGCAATGACTGATGTTCCGTTTATCTCTTGAGATCTTGGGAGATGAGTTTGGGCCTCTATTGCGATAAGGACTGTGAGTTTGTGGTGAGATGGTTGTGAGACTCGAGAGCGAAGTCACTCACCTGTGAGGCATCTTATACCTGGTGTGGCAACGCAAGCAGGCACTGTGGCGAGTGCGGTACGTCACCCAGATCAGAGTGTGGCTGAAGCTGCTGTGGGTGTTGCCACCGGAAGAGGGCAGCTCTATTGAGCCGACGATAGGCAGGGCAAGGGAATCAATGCAAGTCCCGTTATTTGGCTCGCCTGGACTGCAAATGTTGAGTCCCGATTGGATAATCAACTATAGCCCTTGCGTCGATCAGGGTCCCTCTCCGGGGCTCTCGTTTCGAATGGAGCTGTGACATCACTCTCTCTTGGCTCCCCATCTTTTTGTTTTCAACTAGGACGGAATAGATGAGTGAGTACAGAGGACAAGGTCCAATGTGTGCTTCTATTATTCAAAAGCTTTATGTCAAAAAGTATAGACAAGAGTTATACAACACCGTACTGTACATGAACCACCCCAAGCAAATCTCCCCAAAAGTCACCACACAACAGAATAAATAAGGGTATTTTAAAATCCGCCTCCTTCCTCGCAGTAAATCTTGCGCTTTGTCATGATGAATATCTCGGGGCCTCTTCTAATAGCGGGCAAACCAAGATTTAAAACTCCCTACTCTCACCGATATCGCAAACGTCAAAGACGCCCACCTCGGGGATGCCTCTCTTCCGGAGCGCCTCCTTGAGCATTTTGGGGGGCTCCAGCACCTCCTCCATCGTCAGTGCCCACGTACCCCAATGGATGCCCATGGCGCGCTTGCACTGCGTGTCGCGGAAGATCTCGACAGAGTCGAAGGGGTTTGCGTGCATGGCCGAGAAGGCGACTCGCGGGTAGTAAGCGCCGATGGGGATCAGACCAAGGTCAAATGGTCCACGGAGCTCGCCGATTTGCTTGAACTGGGGGCACCGGGGAAGATGTTCATATTCGGCGCTATAGTCATCCGTACCGGTGGGCAGGGCGGGAACTGCGCGGTAGCCCGTGTCACCACCGAACCACACGGACTTTTCCCCAGTGCGAACAGCCCAGGAGCACCAGAGGGTGGTATCCTTGTCCCAGAGGGTGCGGGCAGAAGTGTGCTGGCAAGGCAGACAAGAGATGCGGGCAGTAATATCTCGCATGCGATCACCGTCCTTGACAGTCACAGTCAGGTCGGCATCCTCCCACCAATCAAGCTCGGTGACGTGCTTGATGCCCGTCTTGCGGAACCAGGTCTCCAAGCCGAGACCAACGAAGAATTGAGCCTCTGGGTGATGCTGCTGAACCTCGAGGATAGAAGAATGGGAGAGATGGTCGTAGTGGGAGTGGCTGATGACGACGGCATCGACAATAGGAATGTCCTTGATATCGCAAGGGCGCGGCGTGTATCGCTTGGGGCCCAAAAATGTAAAGGGAGAACATCGGTCCTCAAAAACAGGGTCGAAGAGAACGCGCAGACCCGTCGGGAACTCGACGTAGTAGCACGCGTGGCCAAGCCAGGTCGCGCGAAGCTGGTCAGAGGCGTAGCGATCGGAAAGCCATTGCGGCTTGACGACGGGAACAGTGGGAGGAGTTGTATCAGGTTGCTTGAGTTCTCCGGTGATAGTTGGCCTGCAACCCAAGTTAGCTTGGTTCTACAATCTCTTTGGGCCGCATTGGACGGATTTGTCAAAAAGAGCTGTCTCACACGTACCAGAGAATCCTTCGGACCATGGTGCCGAAGTTAGGAGCACCCGTGTAAGAAGGGTATGGGTTCTTGAATCCCACAACAGCACCTCGCTTCACCAGGTGATGGGGGTTCGAAGCGGCATCCTCAGGAATGGTGGATCGGCCGGGGATCTTTGACACGAGAGTAGAAGTAGCAAGGGAAGCGTTGGACGAGGGAGCGGCGGTCGCATCCTGGGAGGCGGAATCGGTAGAGGTCAGCTTAGCTGAAGCTGCGTTTGCGGCGGAAGCCATGGTGGTTGAGGCTGCGGAGGAGCTGGTCGAATACGAGCGTGGTTGAGAGGTAGTGTTTTGTTGGAGCTGAAGTTGATGCAACAGTCGACGAGTTGGTGGACGGACCAGGCGCGGCATGTGGTGGACGGAAAGGGCGTCGGAGGCGTCGGGGCCGGGGCAAGAAGGTTTATTAGGGAGAGGAGGGAAGGAGGGACGGACGGGGGGTAGTGCCGTCCAGGAAGATGAAGAGGTGGTGAGGAAGGAGGAGAGGAGGAAGGAGAGAGAAGGCGACCAAGGGAAAGAACCCAGATAAGAGAATATCAGACAGAGTGTGGCTATGGCAAGCGGATGAGGTGGACGGGCACAAGAGGAATCAATGTTTTGCTGGCGCTGACGAGTGTGTGTCGACGACTTTTTCGTGCCTGCTTGCTTGCTTGCTGGTACGGATGAGCATGGGTACGGGCATGGGTACTGTAAGGATTGATTACTCGGATGATACCCAACCAGCCAGTGGTGAGCGCCGCAGATCAATGACAGCGAGACAGCACAGCACAGAGCAGCACAGCCCACCGGCCTAGTCAGAAGATCGCAGGCCAGGGTTGGTCTTCTAGAGGCATTCAAGAAGAAAAGGGTACAAGGACATGCAGGCGAGAGCAGCGAGAAAAGGGGCACGAGTCAATGTACTGCTCGGATACGCCCATCACCATGACCGTCGTACCTAGCCACCACATGCTGCCCCCCCGTCCCCGTAGGGCGTTAGCGGAGTTAATCACTGGGCCGTCCCCCCGACACCCCCGGACACCGACCGCCGGCGGCGTTTAAGGCGCAAGCCATTCCGAGCCATCCGGGGTGGGCTGCCATTGACGGATGAGGATGAGCATTGCAAAAAAAGGCGCTTGCTTGGTGGAGAAGCCATTGCCCAATGCAAGCGGCAAGAGACCGAGTATTCGCGTCGTCGTCGTTTGTTTTATGCACTGTTGCCCTGTTTTCTTTACTTTACTTCTTTTGTTCGCTGCTCCCCGTGCATAGGTGCTTGCGGCCTCGGACCCGGAGTGCGGACCCAGTTACGTCCAGGCGGAGGACCGTCAGCCAAACTCCGTCGACCGGGGGGCAGCAGTACCCAACTGGGTAACTCGGCAACCGTAAGCTACAGAAGAGCTGCTCAAATTCAATCGGGCCCGAGATATCACCGTCACCTCCTGGGCAATCGAGTCCATCTACTCAAAACACCTCGCACCTACACAAATCCCGTCCCTTGTACAAATACGTCGGCCCCATGCCTGTCCACAAATGCCCCCTTCCCGTCCCATCCATGCTTCTCGTCTCGCATAATCCCTGCCATGGCCATGTGGTTCCCCTGTGGCGCCTCAATAGCGCAGGTGCCTCTCAAGCCCCCCTTGCTACGTATACACATGGCCATGGCCTGTTACACTTCAATAGTCACCGGCATCATATCCAAACCCGAACCGATAACCTTTAATGCCTTTTTGGTTGCAACTATAATCTCCCCGTACCCAGTCCGCTCAACCTAAATCATGGCCCGTGGTATCCATCTCCAAACCCCTAAAACAACCCAGGTAGGTATCTATCATTAACGGCAAACGCATCATCAATGCCAAACCAAAACCCGCTCTCATCAAGTCCGACATATCAACAAGAACCAAAACAGCACACAGCTCAGACAGGGTCAAAGACCAGACACGACTGTTTCCAACCAGTTCGTCAATCATTCAGCCAAACGCCCCAAAACAAGCCAATTAGCCGCCCGAAACAAAGTCGTCATCATAAGCGTCTTCAAAGATTGATTCATGCGTTGGCGTAATCATAGGTCGACAGCTCGAGTGTCCTCGCCCATCTCCTCGCTGCCGAGCTCCTTTTCTAGCTCGTCAGCTACGAACCCTTCGTAGTCGTCCAGATTCTTTTGTACGTGGATCTTGAACTTGATCACGTCGTTGAGCATCCGGTCGATCTCTGTGTGCAGTTCTTCTCGGAGGGCATTCGCCCGAAGCACAAGCTGCTCGTATCTGTCCCTCCAGTCAGCACCTCATCACCCAAGCATCATCCTCATTTTTCACACTTACTCGATGGTTGTGTTAATCTCGCGTTGTTCCAAGACCTGCACCGACTCGGACAGTCCAGCTCGCATGCGCGACAATTCCTTCTCCATCTTTTCGATCTGCGCATCCGACGCGAGCTTTTGTGCAGTCGTCACCTCCTTGGTTTTCTCGTATTCCTCTTCTGCTGCGCGTACGCGGTGGTTAAGTGCCTCCACCTCGCTCCGCTTGTCTTCAATGGCCTCCTTGATCCCGTCTAGCAGGTCGTGATCCTTCATCATCTCTTCCATCGCTGTGCTCCGTCGATCTGAGATCTCCTTGCGTAGCGACAAGAAGCTGCTTCGGATCTGGCCTCGGAGATCCAAGTTCAAAATGTGCCCCGGCTGGTATCCAGACGTGGGGTCGACCAGCAAGCGGTCCGATGACGCCGCCCCCGTTGATCCCTTGAAGTTGGACGACGTAAAGTCTGAGCTGTCACTGACCATCACCTGGAGCTCAAACTCCTGGCCTTTGGCGTTGGCTGCTGTCGAGGGGATCAAGGCAATCTGGTACGCCACTGTGTTGTACCTGTCCACCATGCGCTCCAGCTCGTCCAGCTTACGACTCGCCTCCATCTCTCTCTCCGACACTTTCTTTTTAACCTCCTCCAATCGCTGGCTCGCCGACTCAATGCCTTTCTGCAGCCGCTCTCGCTCCGCAGTCATGCGGTCAATATCCTGCATGCTGATCCCCTGAGCATCCACGGCCTTTTGGAGACTCCGTCGCTCCTCTTCTGCCTCTTGGAGCTCTTCCAGTAGTTTGTCGAGCTCTTCTTGTAGAATCTGGGACCGGCTCTCGTACTTCTCGGATCGCTGCACCGCCAGCGCATTGTACTCCTCGAATTTGATCTTGTCTTCCTCCATAATTTTGAAGTGATTGTCAAGGACTGCTGGGTCAGGCGTTGACTTTTCTAGGTCCTCAATCTCCTTGAGGAGCCGAGCGTTTTCAGCCTCAAGAATCTCAAGCTGTGACGTGTACTTTGAGTTTGATCGCTCAAACGCGCTCGCCATCGACTGGACGTGGGGCGCCAGAACACGTTCCGCGTCTTCGTCGCCCATATCCTCGTCCATGGCCAACCAGTCGCGATAACCGCTGCTGAGGAAGTCAAATATGATGCGGTCGCCACTAACGTCGACTCCGCTGTCTATGCACGCTTCATCGTAAGTGCAGCTCACGTAGCCGTCCAGCATTTGGGCTAGTTGCATCATCCAATGGAGGAGGCCAAGGAATGTACTCCAGTTCTGTCCTCCCACAGCAGCGATCTGGCTCTTGGTGATGCTCCTCTCGAAAGGATATCTCATCTGTTTGAGGATAGGAGGCACTTCTTGGTCGATGTTCTTCTGGAACCTGTGGCTGGGATCGATGCGATGGTAAAGCCACTGGAACATGTAGTTGAAGTCCTTTTGCGTCGGTGACTTCAAAACATTTTGCGAAAGGACATGCTTCATCTCCATCTCAAAATTGTTTTGAACCATGTATTCCAACAACTCCTGGCCGATGCGCGCCTGGAAGGATCGATCCTTCAGAGGTCGCGGGTCGCGGGGCACGCCGGCAGGCTGGGGAGTAGCCTGAAAGAAGCTCTGATGGGCCATAGGAGCGGCGGTCGACTGGCGGGGTCGGTATACGCTGCTGCGTCGGTCGCCATCGGTAGAGGCTCGCGTCGTCGCTCCAGGGGTATATGTTGCCTTGGGTTGGAACGAGGAACGCTTGACCGAAGAGAGGCCAAGGTCGGCGAGGTTGGTTCCAGACGATGAACGCTGGAACAGAGGCTGGTTGGGGCGCGACATGGCAAGGGATTGCCTAGATCCCGACATTGAGCGGACATGACTGCCCGGATAATTGGCGCCATTGTTGGAGCCGGATCGCTTCATAGTCGAACCGGGCTGTGGAATGGAGCTGTTTGCGCTGATACCTCCAAGGGTCTATGCTAAATGTTAGAACAATGGTCTGAGGCAAGGCGCGCAGAAAGCGGTGGGGGAAGTCAGGGTATCGCACCTCTCTGGGTCTACGGACACTCCACAGGCCCGTGTCTTGGGACATGATCTGAAGTGAGAAGCAGTACGCGACTGCAATGGTGTATACGCGCGACCTCGGCGAGTATCGTAGGCGAAAGTGTACGTTGGCGACTTGTCGATTTGATGGTGTTTGACGAAAGGTGGGATGCGAGGGTGCGAAAGAGGCGTCAGGGCAAGATTAGGAAAGATTGGGCGTTGCAAGTGTGTTGCTCGGCAGGAAAGTAAACAAAGATTGAACGCAGAAGGTGATTGGCCAGAGAGACTCGGCGTGGTCTCAAGTGGGGTCACGGTTGAGCTGGCAGAGTGGGGCTTCAATCAATGTACGCACGTGACTCGAGCTCATCTCAACTTCCCAAGACAGTCTAGGGCGGGAGGTTCGCGAGGCAGGTACGTACCGTGCGCGCATCGGCACGCAACCTGCCTCGGCCCAGATCGGCCACTTTCCCCGGGCGAGCTCCCGACTCCAGACTTCACGCCCCCAAAGCCTCCGCCGAGCACATGCATTTGTCATTTTCATCATCGCTTCAACGTTTTCCAACTTTCCATCACTTCTACATCTCTCGGATTGCAACTCGCCTGATGTGGTGAAAGCTGTCTGACGGCCAAACGTCAATCATGGCCATTCGCGAAGACCTCGTGGCCTCTGCGGTAAGTTAATTCACTTCTCCCAGCCACCCACGCCAGACGACGTTGAAATCGCATACTGACTCCTGAACAGGCGCAATGTTGGTTTCTCTTTCTACATCAATGAAACTGTCGAGTTTCGTAGCTGACTGGCTGCAGTTCTGCAGGACCCGAGCGTCGCATCCTCTTCTGTCGAAAACCGCATCGGGTTCCTTCGAAGCAAAAACCTGACTCAAGAAGAAATCGATGCTGCCTTGTCCCGAACAGGAGGCAACGCGCCTCCAACCCCCGGCGCTCCTTACCCCAGTGCTCCCGCCGGTCCCCCTCCTCAGCAATACTATCCGCCCTTTCCACAACATGCCTGGCAACCACCACCTCCCCCTAAGAGGGATTGGAGGGACTGGTTCATCATGGCGACTGTAGTTAGTGGGGTGTCTTACGGCTTGTATTCTCTAGGCAAGGTTCGTAATGATGGATATTACTGTGGTAATGCAGCTAACGGGCGGCCAGCGATACGTATATCCCTTGGTGGCACCTCCGACGCCGGAGAAGTTGGAGCAAGATAAGAAATCGATCGAGGAACAGTTCGACCGAGCCTTTAGCTTGGTTGAGCAATTGGCCAAGGATACGGAGAGTCTCAAGAATGCCGAAAAGGAGCGAACGGAAAAGTTGGATACCGCGATTGCGGATCTCGAGACGGTCATGACGGACCTCAAGGCGGCCAACCGACGTCGGGAAGACGACGCGAATCGCATTCGGGACGAAGTCCAGTCGCTCAAGGACGCGATTCCCAAGGCGCTTGAAAACCAAAAGTCTTTGACGGATAACCGCCTTCGCGAGATCAATGGCGAGCTGACCAGCCTCAAGACGCTGGTTTCGCAGCGAATGACCAGCAGCGCGTCAACTCCATCTACATCCTCTAGCTTCTTGCGGGGCTCCAGCGGCAGCGCTAGCGGCAGCACTACCACTCCGGGGGCATCGACTTCGTCGGCAAAGACCAACGGAGAGAAGGCCGCAGTCGAGTCCAGCACCTCTGCCTCTGCCTCTACTCCTGCTACGGAGCCTCCCAAGCCGTCGTTCCCCTCGGCACCTCTTCTCAACAGGTCATCTTCGCCTCTCGCCAACATGACGGGCAAGAAGTCTATTCCGGCATGGCAGATGGCTATGGCCAACCAGAACGACACGTCGTCGACTCAGGTCAAGGCGGATGAGAAGGAGGCGGGCGGTAGCAGCTCCACCTCCTAAAACATGGACTGAGAGTGGATCTTTGTTCTTTTCTCTTTTGTTAATTGTACAGTATCATCCTATGCATCTGCAGCTTTGGACAAATGGTGGCTTGGGATAATGGGGTTGGTTGATTGGAGTGTCTATATAGCGGAGTGGAATTGTAGCGTTTAATCCCTCCTTGTCAAACTTGACAATTGTCGTCAATTTGCTGGGCTTGAAGTCCATTCGTGCTTGTGAGACATGACATTAAGCATGCGTATGGCTGTGGGCAGAACGATTCGTCGGTTGCTAGATTGGTGGCGCGCAGTCAAGCTGACAGCGTCAGCCCTGTATGTACTGTAGGTATGCCAACTCCGCTGAGAAGGCGGGAGCAAGCCGTGTATGTGTATGTATGTGTGTCTCTTACACGGCAGGTTAGCATGCATCAATTTTGCTTTAGCATTGGCATGTACTCCATCTCAAATGTCCCGCAACAATTACCACTTTTGGCAGTCAGCCCAAGATACGTGCATTCTACAATCGGTGAAGCCCTCACAGCCCTGTCTTTTTACTTTAGAAGAACAAGTTGAAAGAGACTTGATTTGAGACGCAGTCTAAGACTACATGCCTAGTTAGAGATCATCAGAGACAAACGTGAGTCAGCTGCCATGGTCGATGATCGGCTACGGCCCGGCAACTCGATCAATCCCGACGTCACTAAATCGGAAAAGGTCAAGAGACATGAACTCCACGTGCCGAGGCTCGTTCGCTCGCTGCCAGAAGCTCATGATCCAGTCTACTAATCTACCCCCGTCAAAATTCCCGCCAGCAAAGCACAGCCCATGACTTTCAGTAAAGAGAGTCTCTTGTCAAATGCGACATGTCATAAAGTTTCCTGTCGAATATCCTGCTTGTCGAGAAGCTGCTGTAACCGTACATACGGCACATGAGGAACAGGAGCCGACCATCCCTTACGTGGGCTTTGACGCCATTCGGGTCTTTGACTGGATATTTAGCTTATTATTGGCCTCTGGGTTTTTGGGAAAGGTATTTCTTGACGTTTGGCTAGGCGGTGGGTGATTCTCATATCCCGTCAAAGTCACCAACCTCACCGCATTCAACACTGAATAACTCGCTTTATTCTTCCTCGATTGATCCATCTACTTCTTTTCATTTCCCCAGTCCATCTACATCAACTGGACTTGCCATGTCCGGTTTTAAGGCTTATTACTCGAGAGACTAGATCGTCTTAACATCGATTACTCGTTCATCTCTAACCTGGATATCACTTACATCACCACTCACCACAACTACACACCATCACCCGCGGCATCACCAAGTCTTTCCGCCCTCACCTTTAATACTCGACCTACACCTCATCGCCTTCCTACAAAAATGAATTCTCAAACTCTCGAAACTATACGGACAGTCGCCCCCTTGATCCCCCTCATCCTCCGCCACTCTCTCCTCCATATCCTCCACCTCTCTGACACAGCCAAATACCTCGACCTCCAAAGCGCCCTCATAATCGCCTGTCTCCGCGCGATTCTTGTTCCCTCAAAGCCTCACAGTGTCTCTTCCACACAGAAGCTGACACTTCGCGATGCCGGCATCAAGGGCCACATCTGGGTCAGCAAATACGCCAGCCCGAAACCCCCAGAGACATGCATTCGCGATACCTTCATCACCACCCTCGAGCGCCTCTCGGGCACCATATGCCGGGTCCCGGTGCCCGACCTGGTAGACGTCGAGTCCGAGTGGACCGGCTATCGGGGCGGTGTGGCCCGTGGTGCTGCATTACCTGATGTATCGGAGCGGGAGCGGTATCACAGCATGATGCGCGAGTGCAAGCGCCCGACAACGGTTTTGTACTTCCACGGCGGCGCTTACTATCTCTGTGACCCTGCCACGCATCGCGCAACAACTAAGAAGCTGGCTGAGTTGACGGGTGGTCGGTGCTACTCGGTGCGGTATCGTCTTGCGCCGCAGCATCCATTTCCTGCTGCGTTGCTTGATGCTCTGGTGTCTTATTTCACTCTGCTGTACCCGCCCCCGGATGCGTATCACGATCCTGTTGAACCAGAGCACATTGTAATTGCCGGTGATAGGTAGGTCTTGTTCTCCCAGTGACCGATTCGCCCTTGGTATCATGTGTCTAGTGATAGAATCAGTGTACGACAGTGCTGACACATGCTGTTAGTGCTGGCGGCAACCTTGCGCTTTCACTTGTTCAACTCCTCCTCGAACTTCGGCGGCAAGATGTTTCCATTGTATGGCACGGCGAACTTCGTCAGGTTCCACTGCCAGCTGGTATCGCAGTCAACTCTCCTTGGCTGGACATCACACAGAGCTCCCCAACTTGGGAGACAGCCACACCGACACCGTACGACTACCTCCCCAAGCCCGAGACCGTGGACAAACTCGATATCCCGCCCTGCGACGCCTGGCCGGCCAATCCGCCGAGACGCAACATGTACATCGCCGACGACCTCGCCGCACACCCTCTCGCCTCCCTCGTCATGGCACGCAGCTGGAAGGGCGCGCCTCCCGTCTACATGTGCACCGGGTGGGAGATTCTCGCGTACGAGGATAAGTTCCTCGCGCGAAAACTCGAGGCCGATGGTGTCCGGGTAGTGTTCGAGGAGTACGAGGCCATGCCGCACTGTTTTGCGTTGCTCCTGCGTGACATTCCAACTACGAAGCGGTGCTACCAGGGTTGGGCGGCGTTTATACGTGCAGCGGTAGAAGATCCGGGCGCGGTTGACTCGAGGGCTGTGATAGTGAGAGCCAGGACGCTGGACGAGGTACCACTACGGTTTGACGAGCTGAGCGATGCTTCGGAGAGGGAGATACAGGAGAGGGTCCTGCAAAAGGCAGGATTAGAGGATAGGTTCCCGGTCGCGAAACTATAACCAGGTCTTTGCTTCTATATAGCATATTCTTTTCAAGCAAGACGACATCAATGCGGAGTGAATACTTACAAAATGAACCAGCCTCATATCTCCCTTGCTATTCCTCGCTTTGGAGCTGGGAGACGTTGTAGTAAGCTTTGTGGCGCATGCTTGTCGGGCTGAGACATGACTTACACCAAGGGACTCGTCAGCAGCGAGGTCGTACTCGGTAACTCGAGCCCGGTGCTTCCGAACAAGCCGTTGTGGTATGATATGAATTATACACCCACCCAGACATTGTCATCCAAGCACAAAGCAATAGCCCGATTGAGTCTTCAGTTCGAATCCCCTTTGATATTCGGCCTTAGACGTCACTCTCGGCTCCACCCCCACGGCCTTCCGGCTTCCGAACCGACACCGGCGCCGGACCCACCTTAATCTTTTGCTGATCCGATAGCTGTCCAACATGGCCCTCTCCTCTCCCTCCAATCCCCCGTCACCATCACCAGAACGCGGCCAACGAGCCATGGAGCGCCATAAGAAGGCTGTCGCCTCAATTGCCTCCGCCGTCCGCGGCTTCTTCGAGCGCCGCGAGCCCTATCGCATCTTCCACGGCTCCACCAACAGCACCCGCCCGCAGCAGACTGGCAAGCCCGTTGTCGACATCAGCGCCCTCCGCAATGTCCTCCAGGTCGACCGCGCCACTCGCACCGCCCTCGTCGAGCCCAATGTGCCCATGGACAAGCTCGTCGAGTCCACACTCAAGCATGGCCTCATCCCCCCCGTCGTCATGGAGTTCCCCGGCATTACCGCTGGGGGTGGCTTTGCGGGAACAGCCGGCGAGAGCTCCTCGTTCAAGCATGGTTTCTTCAATGATACTGTCAATTGGGCCGAGATGATACTGGGGAACGGCGACGTTGTTCGTGCCTCTCGTGAGGAGCGCGCTGACCTCTTCCGCGGCGCCGCTGGTGCTGTCGGCTCACTCGGAGTCACAACGCTGCTTGAGCTACAGCTCCAAGAAGCCAAGAAGTTCGTCCGGACCACATATCATCGCACCAGCAGCGTCGCTGAGGCTGTTGCGCGCATCCGCTCCGAGACCGATAACCCGGCCAACGACTATGTCGACGGCATCCTCTTCTCCAAGGACCACGGCGTCGTCGTCACGGGCACTCTGACCGACGACAAGCCCGCGGATACCAAGATACAGACCTTCAGTGGTTCCTGGGACCCCTGGTACTACCTCCACGTTCAAGACCGGACACGCAATGTACCCTCCGCCGGGCCTACCGCTTCCACCTCTGACTCTGCCGCCTCATCGTCCCCTGTCGACTACATCCCCCTCGCTGAGTACCTGTTTCGCTACGACCGCGGTGGCTTCTGGGTCGGCGCCGCTGCCTTTACCTATTTCAAGGGCGTGCCCTTCACCCGCTTCTTCCGCTGGTTCCTTGACGATTTCCTCCACACCCGTATGCTCTACCGCGCCCTCCATGGCAGCGGCGAATCTGCTCGCTTCATCGTGCAGGACCTCGGCCTGCCCTACCGCACCGCCGAAGCCTTTGTCGACTATACCGCCGAGAACTTCAACATCTGGCCCCTCTGGCTCTGCCCTCTGA
>JAADYS010001440.1:0-15985 GCA_012931995.1 Fusarium albosuccineum
CACACACCTCTCCTCCCAAAACCTCACATCACGCATATTACACACACACACACACACACACACACACACACACACACACACACACACACACATATACGGATACACACATAGCAACATCACTCAGCATACACGGGCTAGTGGGTCCAAAAATACACCGGACTGGCTTACACCAAATCGCACCCATTTTTGGTGGTGATCAGTCCGCTGTTTTTTTGGAACCACAGGACGGGGTCTCCAGCATCCCACCCGTGCCACCGTAGCCGCAGCATAAACAGCCGAACAAAACAAGCCTTTCTCTAGTACACTTGATCGGCACTTTTTTTTTTAGATCTTGATCCACTCACACGCGCGTTGTATGTCTAACATGTTTTAACGGAAACCACTTGCACCGCACCATCGACTCTCTCAGGCCTCCACGTTCTCGAAGAAGAAGGTTGGCACGCCAGGAACGGCGTTCTCGGCCACCGGCACGCTGATGTCCACCTCCTTTCCGTCTGTCAGATTCACTCCCTTCTTGCCACCCTCCTCGACCGACACAATGTCACATGCAACCAGCCCACCCGTTCGCTTCAGACCAGCCACCATCTGGAGCAGAGTTTCCTTCTCATCGAACGCGAGCTTCTGCTCCAGCACCTTGCTCGCAGGCTCGCCTGTCTGAAGACGCCTCTTCAGGTTCTGCACAAACGGCATCGCCTTCTTCATCTCTCCCATCTTGCCAATCTTGCCGTTCAACTCCTTATCGTTGACTGACTTGGTCTCCACATTCCACATCTCTTTGAGCAGCTCAATGTACTTGGCCTGCCACGCCGGGAACTTGTCCGTCACGAAAATCGTCAACTTCTTGGGCTTCTTGGGGTCGAACGACGTCTCCTTGCCCTTGGCCTTCTTCTTCAGCTGCAGACCCTCGGCCGAGTTGACGTTGGATGCCGTGTTTCGTACGTAGTCTCGCTTCGCCGACAGAGCCGCATCGACTGCACCAACCTCGGGGAATCGCGCGTTGTGAATAGTACCCTCCTTCTTCAGAACCTCGAGCCAGATGTATTCCGACCAGTGAGGAGCAACCACGGCCAGCAGCAGAGCCTGGACTTCGATATACCGGAGCACAAGGTCCTTGTGCATCTTGATGTTGGCAGCAGCGCATGCCTCACGGTAAAAGTCACGAGCACTGATCAGCTCGTACAAACCAGCCTTCAGGGCCAACTTGTAGTTGGTGTTGGTATACTGCTCGACAGCCTCTTTGGCAAGGGCGTTCAAGTCGTTGCCGAAAAGGGCGTCCTGGAACGAGTTGAGCTCTCCGCTTCGAAGCTCGTCCTGGTCGCGAACCATCTCCTCACACCACTCCTTCAGCGTGAACAGTCGCAGAATGTTGTTATCGGCAACGTCCTCCTCGAAGTTGGCGTCGTTCACACCATCACCAGCATCGGCAAGGGCGATACGAGATGCATCAGCTCCGTACTTGAGGGTCAGGTCGCGTAGGGTCATGAAATTACCCGTACTCTTGCTCATCTTTTCGCCGTTCAGCATCAGATGACCATTGGCACGCACACTTCGCGGCCAGTATTCGGGAGGGAAGATGGCCAAATGCACATAGAGGAAGAACGTCAGATGGTTGGGGATAAGGTCCTTTCCGGAAGCTCGCACGTCCAAGGGGTAGAAATACTCGAACTCGCGGCGCATCCTCTCTAGAGTCTCCTTGGGGATGTTGCTACCGTTCAGAACCTCGTCACTGAGGTCGCGGCGGCAGAAGATGTAGTCCCAGACCTCATCGATCATCTGCTCAGGGCCAACGTTACCGACACCCTTTGTTCGGCCGAAAAGATCATTGTGGAGATAGTGTGCGATCGTGTAGTAGGCCATGTAGATGGTCGAATCACTTAAACTCTCAACGAGGAACTGGGGATCCCAGGGAAGCTTTGAGCCGAGGCCGTAAGTTCGGGCGCAGGCCCACTGGTTCAGCCAGTTCAGAACGCCCTCAAAGCTGTTCTTGGTCTCAGGAGTATAAGTTTCCATGCCCTTGCCGTCGGCGTTCTCAACCCACTTGAGGGCAATCTCCTTCCAGGAGTCCTCGCCATAGTCCAGGTACCATTGGTCCATGAGAGCCACGATGCAGTCGTCGCCGGATCGGCTGACAACCTTTCGCTCCGGCTCGGAGTAGGCAAAAGCGACGCCTGCATCAAACATCTGCTGTCGGACCTTGGGCTTGGCAATCTCAACCTTCTCGCCCTTGAATTCACCATACGTCATAACACCCTGGTAGTAGCCTTCCTTGTAGGCCAGCTCCTTCGCCTCTTCAAGTTGCTTGGTGTCCTTGGGGGACGCAATCTTAAGTTTCTTGACCAAAAAAGGGGCGCACAGGTTTCCGTAGGAAGGCGTCTCAATAATGGGGATGATCTCCAGCTCTGCCCATTCCTTCTGGATGCCGTAGTAATCGGCCTTCTTGGCCAAATCAGTAATGGTGGCATAATCGTCAGGACTGTCGGAAGGCACACAAGTGACGACACCAGTACCCTTTGTAGCAAGAACCGTGTCCATGGGCAGGACACGAACACCCTCTGTATGAACAGAGAAAGGAGCGTTGATCAATGTGCCAATCATGTCGACACCAGGGATCTCCGCGACCTTCTCAATGACACCTTCGTTGGCGAAGATGCCTTGGTAGGCCATGTTGCGGGCAGCCCGGTCAGTGACAACGTAGTAGTCGGTCTCGTTGGCCTTGAAGACGCCATATGTGATCTTGGGACCGACAAAGCAGCAGTTCTGGCCGTACATGGTCTCAGGGCGCAGGGTCGCGGGGACCAGGAAAAAGTTGGCGCCCTCAGGAACCTTACCCTTGAGGTCCTCAGCGACCTTGGGAGCCCACTCGAGAACCTTCAGTTTTAGGGCAGTGTACTCCTGAGGACCGACGGCCTCACCCTCAGCTCGGTCGTGGTCCATACAGGGCTGGCCGTCCTTGATCGAATAGATAGTATATCGCTTGCCGAACTTGATCTTGTCCAGCTCCTTCAGACGGTTCATCTGCCACCGCACGAAAGCATCATAGTAGGGGTTGGCATCGGTGGTGACGAAGGAGCGGCGCCAGTCGATACGGCAACCAAAGTTGGTCAGGTCTCGGATAGCCAGAGGAGGGAAAAACTCCAGCCAATACTGAGGGTCGGCGAACAGGTGAATCTCCTGGGTAGGAATGCCGATCGCTTGCATGATCTGGAACTGGTACTTCATCTTGACAGTCTTGGCCGCGGTCTTGCCCTTCTTCGCAGTGAACTTGGTGGGGTCCTCCTTGGTCTGCTTAGCAGCAGGAGCCTTGTCCTCCACAACAGATTCCTCCGCCTTGTAGCCCTGGAATTCCTGGCCGAAAAGCTTGATCTCGTTGACCAGCTTGTCTGCGCAGGCCTTGATGGGCATGCCTGTGCAGTGGAATCCCATAGGGAAGAGGGCGCGCTTGCCCTGCATTCTGGCGACACCAGCGGCGAACTCGACCTTACTGACGGAGAATGAGTGTCCGGCATGCAGAGTGCCGTTCATGTAGGGGTATGCCATGCATCCGAAGAACTTGGGGTGCTTCTCGCGAAGCTCGGCAGCCGAGATGGAGTGGAGGGGGATCTCTTCGGTCGTGGGAGCATCGGGCTGGAAGACGCGGTCCTGCTGCCATTTTTCCTGATATCTCTTCTCGATTTCGATCAAGGAATCTCGTTTCTCGGTCTAGCAGTAGTTAGAATAGTCATGTCAAAAGTAATTGCAGAAATTGGACCTGCGCCTTTGAGTTCCTTGGTCTTGGAAATAGTCAGAGCCTCCATGGCTTTGGGGACGGAGTCTGTTGAAGCCATCGTCGGATGTCGACAAGACCTATGAAGTGTCAAAAATATTCCTGTCGGCTCTATCTTTTCCAGAGAGAAAAGGAAGGGCAAAAAGACGTTTACATACCTCGAAAATCCGCTTGGAAATTTCTGAGTCACGGTTTGTAGGGGAACGAAATCGGGCCTGACAGAAGAAGGAGGGGTGAAAATCGCGGGGCAGAAGCAACGAGGGGAGCGCGCTAAGTGGCTAGTGCGTGGGTTGCTGTGGCGGTGCTGTGGCGTTCCAATCTTCGTCACTTTTGGAGAATCTCCAACGGCGACATCATCGCGCGATGGAAGACTTGATGTTTGTCCATGCCATTGAGTCGCCAGCTTCCCAAGTAACTCACTCATCATGTTCCCCACGCTATTTCGACGTATGGCCGCCTCGCCAAAGGGCCCTGTTCTCAAGAAGACCCCTTTGAGTGTAGCAAACAACCCATACAAGGCTCGAAAGGTGTGGCCTCCCAACTTTAAGCAGCTCACCCATCAGCAACAACTACGCTTCGAGAAGAAGTACAAGCGGCGCATTGTCCTGGCAAGTCGGGCGCCTGGCTGGGAGAAAGCTGTCAAGACCGCTCAGCTGTTGACTCTCGCTGGTAAGTCTCTGTTCCAAAAGTTTGCGCGCCTGAGCTTCGGCTAACTCGGTCGTAGCTGCCATGATCTGGATTCTATTCTACTCTGAGTTTGAGTGGTGGGGACAAAAATACAAGCCTTCCGAAGAGGTTCGTACTGAGAACACTGCAAATTTGCAGTCAACTAATAGGCTCTTTAGATTCGACGAAAGACGGCCTACCTCTTCGGCACCCTGGATCCCGAAAAGAGGTTTGAACGACGGCCAGACGCACCGCCTCCGCCGCCTTCCAAGGATGATCCAGAGTCCAAGTAGAATATTCTATATGTATATTATTGATAATTGGAGCCTGGCGTTAGCTCGTGGTGGCCTAACATGTACGGATATCTTTTGTGGACAAACCCCAGCTCTATCTTGTTCTTCTCATTCAGTTGTCATGATGATCATCGCCCCGTCCAGGCGAAGTTAGCACCCATTCCCAGCCCAGATCCCAAACCCGACGGGCCTCTCCCCTCATTCACAGGTCGCTTTGCAACTGTTCCCTGCGCCTTGACTCCCGAAACAATGCGATCCAGATTTGTCTCTATCACGACACCTCCTATGATCATTTCCGATAACGTGGCATGTAGTGTTTCGAAGTTGAAGATCAGGTCGAGCTCGCAGACATTCTCAAAGAGCTTATCGAGAGCCTCGACGTAGACCTGGATCAGGTCGATAAGCGCAAGCGGTGACTCGGTCGAGGTCGAGATGATGATGAAGAAGAGTGTTGCGTAATGACGGTAGGTTACGAGGGTGGGGACATCGTTCTGCTCCTCTGATGAGGTATGCGAGGTGCCCGAGGCGGCGAGAAGCGGTGGGAGGGGAAGGAAGTTGCAGGAACCAGCGGGTCTGTTAGACACGAGCGTAAAGATCTCGGAGATCAGGCGCTGTTGTATGCTCGTTTCCTAGGGAGATGAACGTGGTGAGTAGGAGGGATGAGATAGGCGGTGGAAATTGCGGCATACCAGCTGTGTATAGAACTTGGTCAGGCGAGGCTGACCTTGGCCATTAAAGACCAGGAAAGCATTGATCATGGTCAAGGACTGAGCTTTGTCATGCCCCCTCTCACTGTAGTCGGCGAGTTGCTAAAGCCGCGTAGATGCGAACGTTGGGCAGCTGATGGTGGGGCTTGCTTGATCGAGGACGGCACTGGTGATGCCGATGACTGGGGAGGTACGTACCTTGTTTAGCAATCCACGACATCATTGGCCCGTCGCTCTTGCACCTCACGAGCTTGATCCAAGCCGCGGGGAGCTTGTTCATTCACCTACTTACATCACACCTTCTCCTCTGCGAAACTACGACAATTGATCAATCAACAACATTGCGGATACACGTTTGGCCTCGACCATAAATCCTTTGTTGACCAATTCCTCTAAAATCAAAGAAATCGTCGCCGAATTTCACATGCCAACCCCCAAAATGTCCCGCCAAGTCGCATCTCAAGCTTCTCGCCTGGCTTCGCGGGCTGCTCGCTCCTCTACTGCGCCGATCCACCGCTCAAGCTTCCGCATCGCGCCCGCAGGATCGCATGTCCGTCTTCCCGCCCGTGCGGCCATTCTGCGAAGCTATTTCTCGACCGTCCCGGCCCGCACGCGAGGCATCATGCCCGATACCGAGAATCCCGCCAAGCCTCTGGAAGCATCCGAGGAGCCCAAGACCAGCGTTGCTGTGGCCGAGGTGACCGAGGGGGAGTACCATGAGCTTGCCGATGAATACCTCGACAGAGTTCTCGGCAAGTTTGAAGAGCTTCAAGATGCGCGAGAGGATATTGATGTTGAGTTCTCGGTACGTACAGTTCTTGTCATTCCTATATGACTTCATTCGCAATTCCTCGGCTAACAGCTCAACTTGCAGGCCGGTGTTCTCACTATCAGCTGGCCTGACAAGGGCACATATGTCATCAATAAGCAGCCGCCGAACAAGCAAATTTGGCTGTCGTCTCCCATCTCGGGTCCCAAGCGTTACGACTGGTGTCTCTTTGGCGAGGGCCAGGGCGATAAGGAGGGTACAGCTGTCGGCGACTGGATTTATGCTAGGGACGGCTCCAGCCTCAACCAGGTCTTTTCCGAGGAGCTCGGTGTTGAGATCGATGTGCCAGGCCAGGACTAGAGCTTCTTGCCGAATGCTGATAACAGACCTGGGAAACATGGTGTTTGAATGGGCGAACGAGTGAGTAAGCGACTGCGACAAGGAGAAGCATTGGCATTTATTAGGCGTTGAAGGGCTCCGGTGGCCCAGTAAGGACTCTCTTCATTTGATTGTACTATTACACGTGTAATATCGAGACGGCATCACGGCTTATTAGGAGACGGGCGAAACCCGACTCAGACAGTTCTGAATTTTGATCGTATGATTCCGTTTATCCAAGAAACATCCCTTGTTTTCCCATTTTCTCCGTCGATGTGATGATACAAATGATATACAGGGCGTTATAGTCTTGCCGTCTACGCCTCTGGCTGACGTCGTTGATGTTTGCCGTTCCCATCAAGTTGTTTCGTTACCAAAACCAGGGGTACCGGCGCGGTCTTAACGATGCGTCGTGATTGCATTTTCGTCGCTTGGTGGCGAGTTCAGTCTCTTACTTGTCTCATTCCATACCCTCTCATTGATTCTGACACACAACTCGCTCACCGCAGACACAAGCCCATCGTCTTGTTGAGCATGGCAATCGTCATGTCATAATGGTGAAATGCAGTTTTTGACCGCTCAACCATAGGAAGCCTATCCTCCGAGTCAGTATTTCTCTCCTCGGTCCCTCGATGCTCAAGACTCGTAGGCTAGGGCTGCTCACTTCATGTCCGGCTGGACCTTATGCCAGGGCTTGCGTTGGGAGAACCTCCTCGAGTGTACGAACAGCAGGTTCTTCAGGATCTTGTGCTCCATGCCCCTCTCCTTGGCGGCCGCCTCCAGGAACCATATCGTCCGCTTGACGCCCCTCGGGTCGAACGTGGCCCCACGATCACGGAACGCCGTCCTCAACTGTTCGAGGGCTATGAACCGGCTTGGCGTTGCGTACTGCACCGCCTTCAGAAGAGATCGATACAGGTGCCGGTACGCATGAACAATCTCGATATTTGTTGCCATGGTTTGTAGCTGAGACGTTCTGACGAATGAACGCTTGCTTGTGGATGCATGCATATACATACAGTCAGTCTGGGAGTGAGGTTTGCGTGAAAGGATACTGAAGTGCACGGACCACTTGACTTTTCATCATGGAAATTGGCCACTCACCACTCCCACCATGACAAGCTCGACCAGATTTTGTAACAGCACAAATTGTGAGGCACATCAGTTGATTGCATTATTAGACCTCAGTCTCATTAGGAATATGTCCTTTATTTGTGTTCGACCAATATCTCATTATGTGTGTGTGGTGTACAAGCCAACAGGTCGGCCGTCTAATCCATCCAAGCCGAACGCGGTCTAAAAATATATCGATCCATGGATCTCAAGGAAATGCTGAGACCCTCTCAAACTTACCTATCATTGTCTTGTCGTTGAATACCGTCTCCATCAATGTGTAGCGGTACAGCCAGCTTCGTAATCTTTCCCAACACTTGGCTCCGTCATCCTGCCTTGAAGCATCGTTGCGTTATCTTTATCCCAGCGACAACGCATCCAGTGCCTCGTGCGCCATCTATATGCAAAATTTCTCTATCGACGCGGTTCCAAAGCGAAATTCCATCAGTAGTCGTCACGCCGGCCTTCCTCTTGTTGCCCGAGAGGTGTGTAGCGGCCTTGGGCACTGCTGCCGCTGTCGGACCTGTTCCGGCCAACCACCCTTGACAGCCATCCGCCGATGCTTCGGTCGTCGCCGCCGTTGGTCTGGATCTGAGACTTGCTATCCTCCTCCACGGCCGGGGGGTCGAGCGAAAGCCCGGGGATGGCAGATGAGGGTCCAATAAGTCCTCGGGCAGATCCCACAGGAGATCCCGCCCTCATCAGCGAACCTGTTTCTCCATGGATCGAGGGCGTGCCTGCGACGGTGCTGGCATCTCCGAACAGAGAGTCCATGTCTTCCAGACGGACACCACAGGTCTCAGGGTAGATGAAGTAAACTAGCGGGCGTGTTAGTGAAACCACCAGCTACCAGGGCACAAGACAAACTTACCAATAACCACACTGGCAACGCAGAAGAAGGCATGGACAAGGTACATGCGCCACTTGATCCATTCCTGGAGAATAGGTGTCATCTCACCAACCAGCCAGTTGGCGGCCCAGTTCGTGGCGGTTGACAGACTAGCACCCTTGGATCGAATGCTAAGAGGCAGAATCTCAGGTGGGTACAGCCAGGGAATGGGGCCCCACGAGTAACCAAAGGCCGCGTTGTAAATCATGACGAACAACACAACCAATCGTGGTGTCCACTTGATATCGAGGAACAGGAAGTACGAGATGAGTGACAACGAAACTGCCATGGCTGCCGCACCCGAAAGAAGGATCTTGCGTCGACCCCATCGATCGACCAAGTACCACGGCGGAATTGTTGACATCAAATATGTGAGGCCGTTGAAGCCTGTCATGAGGACGGCATCATGTCCAACCCAGCCCGCAGATTCGAACACGTAGGGCGCGTAATATGAGATGACGTTGATGCCGTTGAGTTGAGCTAGAGCCTGAGCAGACATGGCGATGAAAACACGGGTCTTGTATCGACGGAACATGTCGGCGTAGGTTCGCTCGCCTTCTTGACGCTGCAGGAGCACGTTCATCTTGATCTCGCGATACTCGTCTCGAGCCTTGGGATTGTGAATATCTCCACCACCGTACAAGTTGGCAATGACGACCATGCCTTCCTCGTCGTGGTCGTTGTCCAAAAGCCATCTACACAAGTTAGAGAGCTGAGTCTACTGTCATGAGGGAAAGAGTTGGCTTACCGAGGCGATTCCACGATGACGAGACTGCCAAATCCAAGAAGGGCACCCATCACGCACTGCATCATCAGAGGGATGCGCCATGACAGATCACTCTCAATGAAACCGCAGCCATAATCGACCCAGACAGAAGTTGTGTAGCCAACAATGTTACCAGTGAATTCGATACAGGCGAGCTTTCCTCGGTTGTGAGGGGGGGAGATCTCAGATTGGTAGACGGGCACAATTGTCGAGAGCATACCGACACCGAAACCGGCCACGATACGACCGGCCATCATCATGGGCATGGAGGTAGCCAGAGTCTGGAGGGCACCACCAACAAAGAAGATGCACGATCCATAAAGAATGGTACGTCGTCGTCCGATAATGTCTCCAATGCGGCCGACCATCAGGGAAGTGATAAAGGCACCAATCTCCAGAATAGCAACCATGGTTCCAACATAGGCCTTGGAGGGCTGACCAAAGTAGTCCATGAAGTACGGGCCCCTGTAAAAACTTGTCAGTTAAGAACATAATCATACGGGAGTGTTCAGACGTACGTGATGATCCCAGACATGACTCCTTGGTCGTAACCAAATAGGAAGACTCCTAATGACACGAAGATGCTGGTAAAGTACCTGGGATGACAATTAGCACGCGACTACGGAGGGGGTTGGAGGAGATGTCTTACAGCAAGGGCTTGCCTGTGAGGCCATGGATAGAGCCTGTTCGTCCCGACATGATGGCGCCGATTATACGTTCACCACGGGAAGGACCGCGAGGAGTGAAATCGGGGACCTCGATGGCCTCCTTGTTGATAAGCGCCGAGCGGGAGCGGGAGCGGTGGTGGTGGCCAGAATCTTGGATGCGAACCCTCTTCTGCTGGTGCTTTGCGTGTCGACGCTGGACGCCGGCCAGCAGCTCCTCCTCGACCTCGGTGGAGAGCTGGAGGCGGACAGGGTCGTTGTCGTCGGCGAGTTGCTCACCGATATCACCGGTGTCGGTCCAGGACGACTCGGAGCTCGAGTTGGAACGACGACGGCGTGAGCGGGCGGCGTCGGGGTGCTGATAGTCGTCGTCGTCGTCGTCTTCGTCGTCGTCGCGACGGTGGTGGTTGCGGGACGTGAGCAATGACGTCGACTGTGAATCGGGGTCGTGATGGCTATCAGAGCGAGAAGGCAGGGTCCGCAGGGGAATGTTGGAGGGAAGACGTGAAGACTTTTGGGGAGGAATCTTGGGAGGATGGGGCTGTTAAGCAGCAGCGCCCTTCTGCACACAGATTGAAGGTGAAGGGAACGGAAGAGGGAAGGGAAGGGCCGAGAGAGCGCGAGGTCATCGGCACCTGCAAGGCCACAGCGGAGAGAGAACGGAGAAAAGATGGGGTCGGGTGACCGGGGGTGGTGAGAGAGTCCCGTTCCGAATCAGTCTTGCTTGTTGTTGAATGGAAAGGCTCAGCTTCGCAGAATCAGCAAGATACCTGCCTGACCGAAGGCGCAGGTGCAATTGGGCGGGATGCTTGCTAGTCGGTCCAAAAGATAGGCTGGACTGGACGAGACGGGGTCCGATTTGCCTTGTTGGGGGCCCCTGGTTGGTGGTGGTGGTGGTCCCTTCAAAGTGCGTCACCGGGGGACGAGGCCAAGGCACGCAGCCTGGGTTTCGGGATCAGGTACTTGCGAGTGACCTCTTGTGATTTCTGCGGGCGTGCCGCGGTACGTGCGGAGGGCGCGGGATGCGACGCGATCACAGGAGACGACGACGGAAGACACAGGCAAATATTGATATTGCCGGCACCCACACGATACAGTGCGGCACTGGGACTGGGACAGACACGCAGACCTGGGGAAACGAGGCCAAAAGCTGGAGTGCAGGCAGACAGACAGACAGACAGACAGACTCGGGGCGTGTGTGGTCGGAGCTGGGGTCGGCAAAGGCGCAGATGACCACTCGGGGCGACAATTGATTCAAACGGGACCCGGCCTCAAGTGGACAAAAGATGCACCAAGTGACAGGCGATGGATTGCCGAAACGGGTCAGGCGACGGTGATGGCAGCAGCTGGCGGGCGACGCGGTTAAAAAATGATCGACTGAAGGGTCAGGGCCGGCACAAAAATGATCCAAGTGGTGGTTGAGGTTGGCGACAGAATGGCCAGAAGAAGAAGGGATGAAGATAAAAGGAGAGTTGATCGAGGGCAACTTTTGGAGAGGACAAGGACAGGTTAACAACTCCAGAGCTCAGCCCAGGAGATCGGAACGGGCAAACGTAGGGATGACGACCTGGCGGTTCAGGGGATATGCCGCATGCTGGGCTTGCTTTCAGGAGGCCGCGTCGCCGTCAGATTATCGCATCTACAGTACCTAGTCCTCCTACTGGGCGCGCCAGATACTACTGGAAAAGAAGAAGAAAATAGCAGTTGGGGACCCCCAAATTTCCTCTAATGCATGATCATCAGTCAATTGACTCTATTCAGTCCCCGTTCCCACCGGCTCAGGGGTATGTGGCACAGCATGTCTTTGCAGGCTTGAAGTCAAAATATCAACCACCACTCGCAATTCCGCTGCGCAAAGGCTCCATGAAAATCTCGCCAATATCGATAAGCATAGGCATGCCTGCCCCTGGGCACCTCGTGTAGGGAGGGCTCCACGATCACAAGCCTCGAGCCGCCATGAGCGGGCGCGCGACATGCACTGCGTCCCGTACTCCGCGCGTTTTGTAGTGGGCGCTTAGCGCAAGCTCCCCGTATCATGAGTGTGGGGGGAGGAATTGAGTGCTACTGCATCAGGCTTAGCACTATCGCCGCTCTTCTCAGCCAGTTCGTGAAGCCATCCAAGTAAGCTGAATAATCAAATGTCATGAATAGAGGCCAAAGACAATAAAGAGGAGTTTGTTGCCTCAACTCGAGTGTATGTCGAAGCAGGGTTTACTACTTGACGCTCAGGCTACCTGGATACTTGTAGTTGGGTTCTACTTATTACTCTAGTGTTTGTATCATCCGCCGCAGTGCTCAGGACACCTGGATCAACAACCAATCTCTTTGAACAGGACTGGGATCGTACAGTACACAACTTGATGCTGATCCTACATCGTCGAGTAGCACTCTCCAACGCGCATAAGGACTTTGTATGGCAGTGCACAGATTGTTGCCTCTAATCCATCCCAGAGCCTTCTATGAAGCGTTCCAGTGCCAGAAACCGGCACACACACAAGTTGACGCAGCTCCACACCCGGCATAGTCATGCAGCAGATCCAGATCTCACAGTGAAGCGCAGTCGAGGCTGTGTCTGCATGGCCAGTCACATGGCATGCTTCCTATTCAGTCGGAACTAAAGCGTGACCGGGAAATATGCAGGGCTTCGGTATTTCCCTCTGGGCGAGAGGATTTACCAGGAGCAGTGAGTAGCCTGCTGCCCATGCGGTTGACAACATCGGTGTTCAGCTGTCGCGTGTTGTATTGAGTTGAGATCGAAAAGGGGGTGATTGCAATATGTGAGTCGCGCTCGACAGTCGCATCATTCTATTCAAGGCCCGATGATGATGCCCCATGCAAAGTCGGCCAGCCCCCGGGATTCAGAACTGCCCGTCTATCCGTGACTGTCCAGAACAGCGGACAACCATCCTGTGTAGCATTACTCTGTAGCATCGAGTTGGCGATCGAACTCGACCAGAGGTTGATGCACTTCTCCGCAAAATAGAGACCTCGAGGTAAATATTCCTCCACAGAAGAAGCCCAAGTCGTTCCACTCGGGCAACTCAAAGTACTCCCCAGGTACCCTCTCAACTCCACCCCCGAGATGCGCTACGGCGACAAAGAGGATCCGGCGACGGACGACGAGAACTGGGGTCGGGGGCCACCCACCCTGGATAAATTCGAGGCCCATCGTTCACCATCGGCTGAGGCCCCCTCCGCCTATCGCCGCCGCAACATGACCGAAGTCGGCGGGTCCGCTTGACTCGCCGGTGGAGCCCGGCTACGTCACCGACGGACCGGGGGAGGGGATTCGGAGCGGAGGTGCGGCCCGGGATTGTTAATCGATGCTGGATTTTTGGTCTTGTCACTGCTACAGGCGATACGACCTGTCGAGTTGATAATGTGAAAGACTTTTTTCTTCTTCTTTTTTTCTTTCGAAAGTGGCAAGAGCACGCGGCGATTGTCGTCACATTGGAGGAAATACTGTAGAGCGGTTATCATGCCTTGGACGTCATTCTAGTGGGCCGCGCTATCAGGGCTAGTGTGTCACGCGGTGTAAGAAAAACTTGGCTCACCAAATCCCCCAGCTTCTGCAATTTGCCTTATGCACTATACTTTTTACACGCAATAACGCAAATAAAAGTCCTACTTTAAACACAAGAAAAAACATAAAACTAATATTAAGAACCCTCTATTTATGATTTTATTTTTCTTATATTTTCTTTAGTTAGGGGACTTCCACTTATAGAGGCGCAAAGCTGCTTTATCTTACAGTGGGCCAAGTTTTTTTTACACCGCGTGTGTGTCAAGGATGGATTTGGAAGTTCATGATGGCGATCTGGTGTTGACCGACACCCTGAAAACAAGGTCTCGAAATCTCGCAATCAATTGTCCCCGCTATCTCTTCTCGCCTAACTGAGATTATCAGGCAGCCAGTGTCGAGCGGGCCAGACCCTGCAGAGTGTCAATTCATCGAGTCTTGGTTGCAACTTTGGCTAAACAACAGTCTCACGCGCGGTTCAGTATCACAGTGGGGATTTGACGTAACCGCATTCCGGGCACGCATGCCAAAGGAGCATTGCTATCTGCTACAGGAGATTGCTGTTATTGGACATGTGTAATCTTCCATATAAGTGAACAAGCAATGGTTGAGTTGAGTTGGTGACAATTGATGAGTTACACAGCCGATGCGGGGCGTGTGTTGTAAAAGGCATACTAGAAGGTAACGCCATGGCAACTGCTCCAAATTATGCTAGTTTACCATGATTATAGATATGTCAGCATTCAGGTGAGTCCAATGAGGCATCCTGATTCCTAGGAAACCCATGTTAGAGTATCCTCTCGGTACAAGGAGCGCTTCCGCCACAAGGATACAAGTCCTTGGTAAGGAACTCCGAGCGTGAATACATCCTACCATTTTCTATCTTGTTATTCTATCTATGTTTTCGACATTTTAGTCTCATTGACACTTACAAAGCCACCACTTACGGCTTGTAACATGACTTCGCCAATTTATAATAGGAGTAACTCGACTGCCGCGTCCTGTGTCTTGAGCATCCGAGAATGGCATGGCGGTATTCCCTCCCTTTTATCGGCCTAGGTTCCAGCATATCTAGTGATAGTACGGGTCGTTCTGTTGGGATTATTGAGTCGTGATTGGTTGCGCACTTCGGGCACGATGTGTCAGGTGGTAGTCTCTTCGAACTGATGCACGCAGTTAGCTCACTATGAGACTTGCGTAGAAATACCGAGCCAGTTATTTCTTCAAGTGCCAGAAACCTCCATAATAAATGTTGAGCCAATTAGATCTACCGTTAGTGCCTTGTTTATTATTCTCGATAGTGCTATTCTCAATCGCCTAGATGTCAGATAGACTAGCAATGAGGCGATATCAACAATGCTCACCAGGTCCTTCCGGTACTGGTGTTGATCATTAGGGCACAGCAACTAGACGAGGTACGGAGAGAAGGTATCGGACACCTAAAGACACATTTTCTGCATTTGTAAGATGTGTTCTCTCCGTGAACTTCACCAGGGTGTATAGGGTAGTCGACACTCAATGCCACTGGGACCCTATTCAACGTTTCCGATGTTATACGTTGTAATGACTCAGTATTGTCCATAGACTTGCAATTAAGATTGATCTCCAGGGAGCTTTTGGTTGTCTTGAATGAGTCTCTCGACGGTGCCACAATTCTCACTGGCGTTGGGCTCATGGTCGAGGAGGTAACACTAGGAGTTCGAGTAGTTGGCAATAAGAAATACAGCAATGTCTCCCATAGAGCCCAGGCGTGAATGGTCTTTCGATCAACCGAGTGCTTGTCCTGAATGCAGCGGGAGGCTGGTGCTGTGGCTCGTGGTATAATTGTCGAGTCTTGTCAATATGTCGCTAGTCGCTAAACGTGGGTATGTCTGTATGTCTTGACTGCCGTGCTATCTCTATCCCCATACATACGAGTCTACCACGTAATTGTGTTCAAATGTAGCACATGCAACAATATACCTTTGTTGTGCAAGGTCGAGTTGTCGGCCTCAGGAGTGGCCGAGGTCTGCGTTTGGGGACGCCTTGGCTGGCTCCCCAACCGAGCCGATGATATCGTAGGAATTTTGGAATGCGTTCTGGGGTAGCTAGAGGTCTTGGGATATTCCCCGTTTCTCCATTTCCTTCTGTTTCATTCTCGAGTTGGTGGGCTGGGGTGGTTCAATGGAGTTTTTTTTGGGGGTATAGTCAGAATAACGGGTAGAGTGTTTGTCAAGCCGAACCGTCTTCATCTACACGTACTGGGCGTACACAAGGGCACGGCCATATATACAGAGGTCCAGAGTGTTCAAAATAGACGCCCAAATACCAAGAGCCAATATCCTTAAATACAATTTCATCAGAAGCACACAATAGAGAACCCCAACACCACCAATAACACGGGAAACTTGCCTACCCTAGACATACTGGTTTTTTTCTCACCTAGCCAAGACATCTCGAAGAGAAGGAAGATGGAG
>JAADYS010001443.1:0-19323 GCA_012931995.1 Fusarium albosuccineum
CCATCTCGACGGGCATCATTTCCCCTCTCTTTTTTCCGTCTCCTCTTGCCCCCCGCCCCCCTTTCGGCGACGCCGTCCCTCTTCCCCAAAAGCGTCGGTCTTGTTCCTTTTTTTGCCCCGCGTGCCGCACGACGAACACCAATTACTCTCTCTTGCTGTGCATCACGAACCGTTTACTCGCATGTCGCAACTCCTCGTCGCTTTCGCGCCCGCTCACGCAAAGCATTCCCCTGCTCGATCTGGTACTGCTGCCGCGGCTGCCCCCTCAATGAGCCATCATGATCGCTCGGCGGCAATGGCCACCCCTAACAAATCCACCGTCGCTGCGGGACCCAACTCGAACTCGGCTGCTGCCCGCGTGCCCGCCGGAATGAAGAAGATCTCGAGGCTCTTTGCCTTTACGCGACTCACTCGCGGCCGCCCAGACAGCGCGAATGGAAACGCCCACAACGAATGGGACTCGGCGTCCACCCGAGAGAGTTCCCCAGATGTCCACCAGCTTTCGTCGCGACGTCGTCGCGCAGAGCCAGAGGCCAGGAGGCCCGCCAGGAATGGTCTGAGTCGCCTTGTCGCCGATGACCAGAACCCACCCTGTGCCATATGTGCGACCATTGATTTCCCCTGCCTGCTCAATTGGCGACCTGGACAGCCGCGACCCTGGATCCCGCTGGCGCATACTCTCGCCGAATTGTCCGCATGCCCCTACTGCATTTTCTTTCAGGCGCTGGTGGGCGCCGAGCCGGATCTGACCCGCAAATTCACACCTTACCTGCGCATTCGCCAGGCCTTTGAGCGCCTTGGTGTTGGGGAGAAGCACGAGCTCGGAGGCGCTGTGTTGTTTGAGGTTACCACCAAGAGCAAGGCGTTGCCTTGGGGTTATATCGTGCGCGTTGTTGAGGGGAACGACGACTTGGCTGGTTATCGGGAAGCCACACCTGCGATCCGAGGCCGTGTTATTCCGCCCACGATTGACCCTGCGTTGCCTCGTACCTGGATCGACTTTTGTATGACGAATCACTCTGATACGGGATGCGGCTCTCGGGGGCCACCGATCCGGGGCCTCAAGCTTGTGGATTGCCGCGAGGAAGAGGTGGTGTTTGTGGATGATCTGAATGTCGAGGCCGTCGAATATGTTACGCTGAGCTACGTACGGGACAGCCCTTTCGACGATGAGACGGATTATCATGGTGGCTTGCCCGACGAGTTGCCCCGGCTGTTTGTGGACGCCATGACCGCCACGAGGTCTCTTGGGTTCCGATATCTTTGGATAGACCGCTACTGCTTCCCTCAGTACAACGCGGCCGAACGACGGCGCCAGCTGGACAAGATGGGCGAGATTTACACACGCTCCGCCTTAACCCTTGTCGTTGCGGCGGGCGAGGGAGTCTCGGACGGTATTCCCGGCATCAGCGTTCCGCGCGAGGAGCAACTATCGCTTCAAACCGAGGCTGGATTTTTCACTACTTCCCTCATAAGACCCGATACCGAGGTCGCTAACTCTAAATGGGCCTCCCCTAGCTGGACGTACCAAGAGGGTCTGCTGTCTCGGCGGCGCCTCGTCTTCACTCCTTCACAGATCTATTTCCAGTGTCAATCTCTCCACTGCCACGAATCCATCTCCTACCCCCTTCAAACAAAACCCGCCCTCAACCTGGGCCGTGTGTTTCCCCTTCGCGGTGTGGGCACTCGCACAGGCGATTTTAAGAAGCAGGTAAATGGCTACCTGAGTCGGGATTTTACCTCATCAGAAGATCGTCTCGATGCCTTCAGAGGCGTCCTAGACAAATATGCTCAGATGGACCCTCCTATGGACAATATCCTTGGTCTGCCACTCTTTCACGCCATGGACTTTAAGAACCTGCCCCCCCCTGATCGGACAGACCGCCTTGCCGTTGCCCTCGGATGGCGGTTCGACCCTGCAGGCGACACCGAAGTATCATCACATCCCATGCACCTCCACGGCTCATTCCCTTCCTGGACGTGGCTTGCTTGGAAGCTCCGGGCTGAATACACTGGCTACGGTCCCTATTTCAGCCTCTACCAAGTCGGCGACGAGACCCCGCTCATCGACGGCATCTCGGCCATGCCCAAGATGACCATCTCTATTGGCTTCAAAGACGACAAGGTTCTCTCGTGGGAAGACCACGGCGACGCTATCGCTGCTCGCTCAACGCCGATCTCCTTTCTCCGCCTTCAGACATACTGCTTCTACATCCGCCTCACCGTCGCTCCTCCAACTCCAGATGCCGCATCCTCTTCGTCCTCTTCCACCACCGCTAACATCTCACTCACTTCACCTGACCTCCGCGATACCCTCCGCCCCTCCCTCACAGCCATGCTCCTCCGCGCCGCCTACTCCTCCCCCGACGCTGAGCCGCCGCCCGGTGAGCATGAGCTTGTCGGAGCCTTCATCTCCGGCCGTGATTGGAAGCTCGATGAGTCATTTGAATCGGCAAACGTGCTCATCTGTGGCCGGCGCGATTGGGCTGTCAATGGCGACCTCGTCCGGCTCGGTACTCTGGAGCTCGGCGTTGGCGGCTTGCTAGGCGTCGACGAGGACACAGCTGTTGTGAAAGGGGCCATGAATGACGAGAGAAGGCTGGATGTGCAGTTGAGGGAGCTCGATATTTACTAAGCTCTCTGCATACACTTGCATCTCCACACATGTGTTCACATCTCTCCTACATATGTTGTCCCGGCGACATTGCAATTCTGTCATATTGCATCACATATACAGTCTCATACATGACACACTCACCTACACGTTATCAAGATATACACAACTCATATATACCTTAACCATATACCTAATAATGTTTGGATAGACCAGGAGTAGGCGGGCAAAGGCGGACGCATAGACGCATGCATGTATGAACGGTGGGACGGTCACGGCGAGGTGTTTTTCGGATTTTCCTGTTTCTCTAGATACCATCTCATCTTGGCATAGGGACATGGGATAGCATCATTGGACTCAAATATCATTAATATCCTGGGTATCTTTTGTCCCTCCCTCCTTCGCTATTCAGTACTTTGCTGTTTTATTCTTGGGAACGGGTTATCCGCTCACATCCCCATTTCCTGGATGGCCCTCTTGGTTAAATCCTCCTGCACCCATCCCATAATCCGGCTCCCAACATCGCCAACCAGCTTCTCATAGTGTGGGCCAGGGAAGAATAAACCGCAATGAGCACCGACTTCATCAACGTCTGCCATATATATATCGATCCATGTCGGATCCGTCACTTTGCCGCCATCATTGGGTAGATTGCAAAATTTCCGCAGCTTCCGGGGTTTGGAGGAGTTGAGGTCGCGGGCTTCGGCGACAACTTCAGCCTCTGCAGCGCGTTGATATCCCTCTTGCTGTTGCTGCCACTTTTCGCGGTCAACGACTTCCTTCTCGAGACGCTGCCGCTCTTTTTGGGCTTCTTTGTCTTGTCGCTCAGCCTCTTTCATTGCTTCCTTCTCCTGACGGGCCGCCTCTTTCAGAGCCTTGTCTGCCTCCTTTTGCGCTCGCCGACGACGCTTCTCAACAAGCTTCTCGCGCTCTCGGACTGCCTTGGAGTGGTCCTTGACTGCATGGTCATAGGCACGTTGGAGGCGCTTGGCCTCGCGTTCAGCCTGCTTACGTTCATCTTTGTCCGTGTAGAGGTTCAGATCGGGAAGGTCGGGAAGTGTTGGTGGGTTGGAAAGAGGGGGGAGGTCGAAGTCTTCGCTCTGGCGAGGTGGGTTTGAAGAATCCAGTAAAGCACTTGGAATAGAGTCGTCGACGGGCGTAGGTTCGATGTCGTGCATGGATAGCCGGTTTATATCGGAGATTATCGAGTCTCGATTATTCAATGACTCGTCATGGGTCGTGTCACTCGGTGTCTGTGTTGGCGCACTTTTCTTATCTGCGTCCAGGAGTGTTTGATGGTTGGTTGCGTTCCCCATGGTATCACGATGTTCCAGCGTAATGCTGGGCCTGTTACTATCAGGACTGATGCGGAGCTGGCCTAATTCTTCCGAGTCGACATGTAGCAGAGAGGACTCTGGATCCATAGATGCCCTGCCGGCCGTGATTCCTGATTCATCGAAGCTCTCTGCTGGGTGTGTCAATCCTCCATCCGCCGTCTCAGTTTTCGGCGTACTTGACTTGGGAGATTTGGGTCGCCCGGTACATAGCGTGTAGTAATTGACGAAGCGTACTCTGGTTGTCGGGGCACGGAGGTCTCTACTTGGGTCTTGTGATTGGAACTCGTCAACATCTTCAAGCGCGCGCAGATGACAGTATCTTGACTCAAGACCTGATAGGTCAGCCAGACAGCTGCCAAATTCAAGGTATGAGAGAACGTGTTTGGCAGCAGCCTGGACGATGCCTTCGGAACGGTACTTGGAAGCGAAGTGCATCATCCGACTCACAAAGGGTCTCTCCCTCAAGGCAGAGTCATTGAAGAACGGCTGATTGAAGAATTGATTATAGGCAAGATGGGTCAACGATGCTGACGTTGCGGAGGAGGGACTCGCGGGGGATCCTGGGATGGAATTTTGGGAGTTCGTCAGGTTCAATGACGAAGTGCTAGGACTTGCCACTGTCGAGGTCCCAGATCCATAAGGGGCACCAGAGCTGACGTTTTCTTGGAGGTGGTCCTGAGGTGGTGTAGGTGCAGGTTTGAATAGACTTGAGATGCCGGATACTACAATCCCTGGATGAAGGCCGAGAAAGGGACAGTCCAGAGACACGTGGCCTAGAATGCGGTGCTTGAAAGAATATGTGCCATATGGACTCGGGTTCGGCTGCCAAACATGTCAGGTCTATTCATTATATCAACACACCGACATTGACATACCATGAGGATAACATCTGCAGCTAGGATCCCGCCCATGGAATGACCGACAAGAACGACATCGGTGGTGGGAGACTCGTGAGGAGTCAGCCATTCACTAAAGTTGTCTCGAGCCACGTCGACGGCGCGATAAGTCTTGTAACGTGGATATATCTTGGAGTGAATGACATGAGAGTCGGCAAGCAGGTTCGTTAGGAGTGCATGGACATGGGCTGGAAACGAGCGAAAGGACTGGTCATTTCCGAGGAAGCCATGGAGGTAGATGACAAGCAGTTTGCGCCTACCACCATAGTCGCCAGTGGACGTGGCTTGAGGGTGCAAGGGGGTTTCAAAAGGAGTGGTAGGGAGAAGGGATTGAGTAGATGAGGAGCGGGGATCGGGAGCGAGCCAGGGACCGGGTGCCGGAAGACCAGAGAAGTAAGGGCCGGCCGGAGCTGAAGACGGAGGTTTGGAACCGGGCGGCGCCGGAAAGTTGGCGTCACTCGGAGGCTGTGGGTGCCCTCCAGCGGCATACGGCGGCGGCGGCGGCGAAGAGGGGGTGCTCATCATGGCCGCCAGCAAGATGCGAGAGATTGTTGAGGTGAAGGTAGAGAGTAGGAGGCCTGGCTCAGGCTGGAGTGGTGAAGTCTCGACTCTAGGTAGGCCATGCGCTCAGTCGACGCGCTCGCTCACCGATTCTTTGACGCTTCGTAGATGCGTTGGCGTCGGCGTCGGCGTCGGCGTCGGATGAGGTGACGATGGTGAGTGACCGAGGGGACCAACGTGGGGTAGCTACCTAGGGAGATACCCTGGATGAGTGCCAGCACACGACGTCACAGGAGTCTTCAGGCTCGGCGTGAGGCCTAATCAAGTTTTGGCCCGTCGCCGCATTCGAGATGATCTGAAACGAGGGTGATGTTGCTCACGTCAAGTTGGATGGGTAGGTACCTTAGCCATTCACAATCGAGGTGAGGCTTAGAAGGCTTGGCTTGCTCTGCTGTGCTCTGCTCTTGCCCAACAAGCTTGCGAGAAATCGGTGGAACGGGCTGGCAGTCTCCGTCCGTTTTTTCGGGGCTCCACCCACTTACACCCGGAACTCTTCAACAAATTCGAGCTGGGGATTAAAACAATTCCTCGATGGCAACTTGATCGGGGAAACCCTGGATGTGAGGACGACAATTCCCATGTGTTTTTACCTCTTGGAGATACGCATCGCTGCAATATTATCCGCAAAGAGCTACATGAAACTTACATGGCCGGTACCTGGCCTGAATACATTACGCAAAAAACACAGGACTCATCTCAACACAACCCTGACTCTCAAATGACTACTATTAGGCCAAGGGCTTAAAAATACTATCATAAAAGAAGCTAGAGTCTTTGCTACTATATAATTAATCTTTCATGACATACACCTAGGTTTGGCTTTACTATGGCATAAGGATTTATCTCGCATTCCTTGTGTTTTCTGACGACGAATAGCCTGGGTCTCTAGAATAGAATTGGGTTCGCTTTTACGAAATTGCCTGCTGAAAAACCGGACCCTGATAGTCAGCAACAACAGCCGCAACACGGTCACGTGGGATCACGTGCACCCGCGGGAATCTCTTAGCCTAAGCCTACAGCTTCGCTGCTGCCTCTTTTCCTTTTCTTCTTCCTTCTTGCAATAATAACTCTGGTGGCAGGGACTCGTTATCCCTGTGCCTAGCCCTCCCCCGTTCGCTGCCGTACATACCGTATCAACTCAGCAAGCTGGGTAGATCCTATGGGTCTACTCATCCCTGCCTTATGGCATTCTATAGGCACAGCCGTAGCTAAGGATCTTNNCTTAAGCATTAGGACAGGGTTATGATGACCCACAGGCTCTACCCAACTTGCTGAGTTGATACAGTATAAGTCCGTCTATCTACGCTGCCGTCATCCCTCGCCCAAAGACCGCTGCTGAGAAGAAGGCCGCGGCCGAAGAGAAGTGCAAGGCAAAGAAGGCTCGTAATACTACGATTGATGCTTTACGCAAGGATATTGGCGCGCGGTCTTTCGAGCTTTTGCCTGAGTCTGTTTTCAACATCAAAACCTACACGTTTGACTATCATGCCGAAAAGCCTGCTACGAACCCGCACTTAACCGTTTGGACTTTAATCAACGCTTTGAAGGGTTGCTCTATCAAGAGTTACGAAGCTGTCGACAAGGAAAAGGTATATATATATCGTTTGGCTGCGTACTAGTCTGAAATATAACGTACTAACCCGTATTAGATGCCACGACTCCTGAAGCTTCGCACCAAGCCCAACAAGAACAAGATTGAGGGTGACCCGTATGCTTTGAACTTTACTTCCGGCCAGAACTGCGATGCCATGCTTCGCCACCTCTACGGTGGCGAACGTGGAAAACAACCAATTCCCTCGATGAAGATCGAAGTGACCAATCGTCATCATCATCATCATCATCATCAGAAGAAGAAGAGCAGTCACAGCAGTCAAAGCAGCAGCTGGAGGAGGTATCGCAAGCTTTGCCTATGCCTAGGGAGACGGCGCAGCCGTTAACATCAGGGTCTTGTACAGATGCGTGCGATAAGTGCACGAAGAAGAATGGAGCTCTCGAGCGTTGTGTCGTTGGTGTGGGCTCTACCTCCTGCGCCAATTGCGATTGGAACCGTTCTGGTTTCGCCTACTGGTAAGTACGCTGCGATACGGCTTCATATCTAACTATGCTAACTATTTTCAGGAGGGTCTCGCAAGCGTAAGGCTAGCGGTGGTGGTACTCACGATGAGGACGATGACGATAGGAACATTACGGACCCATTTGAGGACATTGACCTCGCTACGTGCAAGGAGCTTGCTCGTATCTTCCGGGCGGCTATTACCCGCAAGAAGAAGGCCAAGAAATAAATCCTGGCCGTACAAAGGTATCTTTTGCAATACGGCTACGTTTGGGGCTCTACTAACTATTTTTAGTCTTTACATCATTCACTTCTCTCCCAGTTACTTAGCTGGCTATTTGTTTTCTGATGATTTACGAGGCATTTAAGATACGTATAGAATTTTATACGTACGGAGGCGTATGGCGAACTATGATACCCTTTCATCGAGTATTTGTCTTTGCCCTATTCCAATACCAAAAGGTAGATCAAGGCAGCACAGTAAAAGCTATACAATAAGATATTCATAGGCATTATACCCAATGCCTTTCCTCACAGCAAGATAAAACAATATGCTTCACAGCAGACAGCAATAAACTTACTTCAACCTTCAACAACAAATTTAGAACACGTTTCTCCAAGCAGGTAGATACAATGACTGTCTTCGTCAATCATGGCCCAGTTTCCAACCGCCTTCAATCATCATTGTAATTATCATCATCATCACCATAAACGACACCATCAATGACGACGCGCGTATGACATTTCGTTGCGTGATCCTCCCGTCGCGCCGCCGCTTTCAACGGGGCACACTCCGATCGTACATCCGCGGCCACACATCTAAGTCAACTGATGTCGCAATCCTCAATGAAGTGGCTTTTAACAACGTCTTTACGGGATCTCAAATGATACCCTTTCATAGCCAGGTCTAAAATTGATGTCTTCTTTTATTTATTTGCTACTGTGTATGTTACTTCGTCGCTGGCCTCTTCATGCATGCGGAACCTAATGCAACGTTCACAATGTTCCTGGTTGACCACAACCACGCGGCCACGTCAAGACACCCTTTCCGACGAAATCGAGCCCGAGCTGGCGGAGAAGTGGACCGAGTTTTGCAGATGACGAGCCCATTCAGGCAGTCTCTTACAAGACGGAAGTCTGCGTGATTTATATCGTCTTCCTGTGTGTTGGCGATAAGTGGTTGGATACCGAAATGCGTGTGTGTGTGCGAGGCGGAGAGAAGACGCGGGCAATTAAGAAAATCTCGTATTCAGCGTGCCAAAACCCAGCGCGGGACAGTTGAAAGAACAACGAGTCTTGGCATCGGATAGAGACTAACCAAACTACTGGTACTGTATGAGCGCAGTCTACTGAAAAGATCAGAAGAGCCCAAAACGGAGTGGGAGGATCCTGGCTATTCTCGCCGTCTATGGGTCAGGTCATGGTTCATTTAGCTACAGCTAAATGAATTCCTCCGTGGAGCGAGGGCAATCTTGATGCCATGACCACGTTGTTAATCTGGGCTCACAAGATCCTCCTGCAAGGGACGGAATGTGGGAATGCAGGTCGCCGTCAGCGCCAGCCAAGCAGAAGCGGCCCCTGATTCTGATTCACGGACCTGGTGATTCGACTGACGACAGCTCCAACGGAGGTGACGACGACTCTTGGACGGAGCTGGCCTCCAGCGCCCCGAAGCGACCGCTACCGCTACCGCTACCGCTACGGGGCCTGTTCTACAGTAGCCATGCCAAATCGTTCCGCCCGATGGACGACAACGGCATCGCACCAGGGGCAGGGGTCCTGCTTGGCTTCCGTCAAGGCGCCAGGGGAAACTCGGGCGCTCTAGAGGACAATAGGCCCCGCTGTCGCAGGGGAGTCATCACGGGCCACGGCGATGGGACCCTGGGCCTAGAGTAGGGCGATTATTTTTGGAATCCTTTTTTGGGTCGTGGGCCGGCTGTTTCGGATATTATTATTGGTTCTGGCGAGGGGGACAGCCAGAGTCCAGAGACAGAGACAGAGACAGAGTGACAGACGGGAGGAAAGGAAAGGAAAGGAAAGGAAAGGAAAGGAAAGGGAAGAGGCTCTGTGGTGAGTGGGAGCAAGAAACATTTTCTTGGGTGGGCATGGCACGGGAGATGGGGATGGGCTCAGCGTCGATCCACGTAACCTGTCATTCCTGGCCACAGACGTCCATTTCAGATTGATGGGTCACTATGGAGGATCATGTTTGGACCATCAACACGCAGATACACCAGCATTCTTAATTCTTGCTTCTCGGTAGAGGCTGCAAGTTCATCACGATCAGCAACGAACCATCTCCTCGCCCGTGCCATGTTCAACCCAATGCCAGTCCAGCAGAGCAGCGAATCTCGAATCTCAATCTCAATTGCTAGCCCCGATTCGCCGTGTGTTCGTGACACACACGCACGCGCTCTTCGCACCCTAGTCTAATTTCCCCGACGCGTTGCCTCTGCCACCGGCCGGATCCCGCATCCAGTTATGGGCAAGGATCCAGAACGAGTCACCGTTTTCTCCTGCTGAAGCCCACCCGAGTCCCTGTCGAGATGCCAAAGAGGAACACATAAAGAGACGGGGAACATGGATTATTCGATTCGATCCGTCGGTCTCGACTACCCGAGTAGGATGCGTCCAGAGCCTCCTTTGCATTTGCAAAGGGGAGATGGGTGTAAAGTTCAGACAGCTTGCTGACTGAGCGGAGGATTCGAGCATTGGTCCTCAGTTCGCAGCACCATTATAAAAAGCAAAGGACAAGCGAGACAAGACAAATGGCCTGTTTCGTGGGGCCTCGAGACCCTTACTAGCTGCCCGTCAGTTGTGGCTCTGTTGAGACAAGCGTCCGTAAAGGCTATCGAAAGCCTCTCTCCCACTACCGATAACAAGCTAGACTGAACGCTCAACTTGCTTCTGCCAGATTTGAACGTGACTGACAAAAGGCCTACTCACCTGCAAACCTCGTCTAGAGAAACATGACTGGACTGGATTGGACCAGGCCTTGCTATGGTTGTACTGTATTTCCGTATACAGTACGCGCCGCAGTTGAGAGGTCGGGTGTAGTCTGATCCAAGCGTGTTGGCTGGACCTTTGAAGACATGGGCTGGCATGGATTCGCCAACCAGCGTGGCCCAACCAAAGCCCCTGGTATCGTAAACATGCGTCCAAAATACCTCCGAAGCGTCTGTTTTTCCTGTGTGTGCGCACATGTGTGTTTCTTGTCGTATTCCGTGGGCTGCTGGCTCCCCCCTCGTGATGTCGTGCGGCTACCCCACGCTGATTGGCCTCGCCGTTGACAAAGAGCCACCACCCTCATCTCAAGCGAGATTATCTCCATTTCGCGGGCTGCTGCCCATGGCCGTTAGCCCATCTAGCCCATCCCACATCCGCGCATCGTCCACAGCATCCCGGCAGGGCCACGACCAAGCAGGAAGTGCTATTGCCAGGGGACAACAGGGAAGCGCCAGCATGAACAGAGAGGGAAGACGGGCAACAAGAAGGAAAAGCAGAGCAGCAATCGCCAAGTCCCCCGACCTGACGTGCCTGACCAGGTCCCCCAGCATCCAACCGCACCAAGCGCATAACCTCGACGAACAGACTGGAACCCACGGACGGACGAGGAACGACCAGGAGCCTGGGTCACCACCATCATTGGATCCCAGGCCTGGAGATGACCAGCCCGCAGAGGTCGCCTTGTGTTGTACTCTTCGTCCCCTCGTCGCTTGGTTCCCCGTCATTTTAGTATAGTCGTCTCCCACTTTGTTTCTCTCCTTCTCTTCTCTTGCTTTGCTCGGGCTCTCTCTCTGCTTTCCGTTACCACCCCATCCTCTCCTTTACCTTGTCTTCGCTTCTCCAGTCGCTCTCTTTTCTGTCTCTTTGACGCATACGCTCGTTTTTTGCGCCCTCCTTTTCGATACGATCATCCAACGAGAAACGACGAACTTGACGACGACCAACCAGCGCTCCTTTTGTTGTTTGTCGCCATGCCATCGTCGGAATCTGGGAACTGTTATTGAATGCAAGGAAGCCAACCCGCAACGACAGGAAAGGGGAAAAAGGAAGAATATTTGAAAAAGAGGACCACAGCACAGGACCAGCGAGTGTGCACGCGCAAGGAAAGTCGCTCGAGCAGGACGCAATTCGGCAAACACTACCGCGCAACACAAGGACAGCCATCAACCGATAACCCTGTCGCTCCCCGATTCCGAGGCCCCAACCAACGTCTCGCCGACCGACATAACGAACGAGGGGTCAACCACTCATTTCGAGCCTCTCTTTTCGTTCTGTCGACGTTGACCAGACAAAGCAGGTGCAAAGGTTTTTTTCCGGAGGAATTGCTTGCTTGAACAAAGAACAAGAGAGACACACAAAGGCCACACAATTCGGAAGCGCAAGGGGCGAAATCTCCTTGGTGGACTGGATTCCGTCTTTTCTCTCTCCTCCCGCCTGACGACGTCCGAACCAGCCCAGTTCTTTGTGCGTAAAGAGTGCTCAGTACTTGTGTAATATCGGAGGATTTCCCCAATAATTTTTGCTCTTGGTTCTGGCCATGGCCATGCGCCTGTCCATGCAACAATTGGCTTTGGACTCTGCTGCACTCTCCATCTTCTGGTCGTCTTCTCGAACCAGTTCCAGCACCTAAAAAAACACGCACACACCGAAAAGAATTGCCCGGGAGCCCACTGGATCTACTGTACGGCAAATTGGAACGCTCGTCGACTCGAGGGAAATCCTTCGAAACAGGCACTAGCGAATACGATCGCCGCGCCAGCGTTCCCCATCGGTGCCAATCCCTCTCTTTTCCCCACCTAGTGGTTAATTTTAGGTACCCGCCTTGAAACCGTCGACGCACGTCCCTGCGTTGGCGTTGGACGGGTACGCAATACCAACACCTGCTGAGCAGCGCATCGCCACGCTACCTGCGCTCCCCCAGGCTCCTCCGCCAGGGCCACGCCCACGGCCACGACGACCATACCAATGACTTACTCATCCAGCGGGCCTTCACTCGCTCAGGCCCTGGATATGGATGCCGATCCTTTGCCTTCGCCCTCGACCTTGCCTCTGGCTTCGTCTTTCTCTCTTTCGTCTTCGGATCTGCACGACTCTGAATCTGAACCTGATTCTGGTCTTCCATCTCACCACCACCACGCTCGTTCCAACACCAACAACAACCACCTGAGCCACAGCCACGCCCACCGCGCTCACATCCATCCGCATGAGCTCAGAGACGCCAGCGTTGATGACAATACTAACGACGCCGACCGCGACCATCACCAGCTCCACCACTCGCACCAGCGTCTGCACCGACCCAAGGCGCCGGCCAACCTTGATCTCCGCGTTTCCCAGCCCGGCGAAGCCTCCGCCAATGACCTAAACCCTCGCGCCGAGCAGAGTCTTGTTACCCAAGTTGTCCAAACTGTGTCTCTCGTTCAAGTCGTCGACTCTGTCGGCTCTCCAATTGAGGTCCAAACCCACTACGCCGCCCCGGCTACCGTCGTCGTGGATTCCGCCTCGGGCAGTACCGTCGCCATTTCTAACCCGGACCCGGCGCCGTCGGTGGCGGCCGCGGCGTCGAATCCGGTCGCGACGTACAATGTCCCGCCCGCCTCCTCCGATGCCGCCGCCGCCGCGGAGACAGACACCCCCGACGTGACTGAGCCGTTGCCAGCCACCCTCCCGGACTCGACCGTGTCTGATTCCGTGCCCGACCCCGTCTCCGACACCACCTTGCTGCCCACAACCGATGTGTCGAATGATTCCTTAACCGAAACTCTTCCAGAGACATCTGCTGCCACGTCCGCCGCATCGGAGCAGACGAGTCAGGACACGGCCTCAACGGTCCCTCCATCCGCAATTGACACCACAACCTCCGACGTCAGTGGGTCGCAGAACTCTACCGACACCGCAACCACTGGTACGTCTCTTCGCCCCTCCCATTCACTATTAACGTTCGTGGCCATGTGCTGACCTGCTTCGCTCTGTACATAGACGATCTAAGCACAACAACAGCCAATCCTACCACGCTGACCGAGGCCACAACCGACCTCACCTCAGAAGCGACGTCCGAGGCCACCACGGATGCCTCCACCTCTGAGCCTAATTCTTCTTCAGTGCTCAAGGATGTCTTGTCAACAACCACCTCGAATACCTTGACCTCTTCGACCATCACCATTGTGTCCTCTTCTTTCGTCACATCCTCGATAGATGCTACTGCTACCGACTCTTCAGACCTCAGCTTTTCAGACACGATCTACTCGAGTGTCTCGGATGACTCCTGGACCTCGACCTGGTGGGGAGATGATGATAACCAAGGTGGAGGAGGTGGTAGCGGCGGGGATGCGACGGCCGAGGCTCAACCGCCTGCGACAACAACCTCATCAAGCTCCAACGACACCGATACTGGTACGCTCTCACCACAGCAGAAGCAAGTGATTGGTGGTGTAGTGGGTAGTGTCGCGGGTGTGGCGTTTCTAGCGCTGCTTGTCATGTTTGCGTTCAGATACAAGAGGAAGCACAGCGGCGGTCTACTAGGGGAGAATCAGCCTGGGATGCGATCAATCGGTGGCCCTGAAGGCGGAAGCGGAGGACCTATGTCGGAGCGCAGTGGTGGCTTTTCCGTCGCCACTGCTCTCGCGGGCTTGACAGGCAAGAAACAGCAGCAACCGCCCGAGCCCGCTCCCACTGGTGAACGAGGATTCTATCGAGTTTCGGGCAAGAAATTGCCTTCGGTTCTTCAAGTGGGCGGCGATGGGTACTCGGATCCTCGGACGAATCGCGAGAGCGTCATGAGCGGCAACTCGGACTACTGGAGAGGCTCACAGGCGTTTGATCCTGGCGACCGAGACTCGCACCGACTGGCATTGGGGTCGCCGATGCGGCCTGTCAGCGGCGTTCCCGTCATCCGTACAGGGCCGGCGCGGACACCGATAACGGAATCGAACCCATTCTCTGACCCGCCAGCACGACCACGACCTGACTCGGATGCCCTGGGAGGATCGGTAGGTGGTGGATCTGTTGCGTCCCAAGACGGATCTCATGGGTCACCACCGTCCCGGTTCCAAGAGAGAATCTGATGGGAGGACGGCGTGCCGTTCCATTCTGCTGTCATTTTGTTACTCGATACCTGAGCGTTCTGTACATTGTCGTTGCATTATGAACAATGCTGTGATACTTCTTCTGTACCGCTGCTGCTGTTCTGCACTCATCCAGCTATCTAGAGGCGCCTTGAGAGGCGCTTGCTTATTTCTCTTTTCTTTTCTGTTGTCACATCTTCACACACCTGGGCGTCTCGAGAAGCATTTTGTTTGGCGTTTGAATGTGGACACACACAACACTGGGATCTCTTTTGGAAGTATAAAGCCGGAGGAGAGGACACGGAAACATAGAAGAAGAGGGAATCTTGTTAAAACGGTGGAAGCTGAAAAGCAAAGGGGGCAGTTGTGCCACAAAAGCATGCTCTTGAGACGCTTGACGGTTCAATATTCTATTCTTGTCCCTCATTCATGACTATTTTTAACTAGACGTTTCCCCCTATCTACTTCATTACGACCTCTACTGGGAAGAGGACACTCTGAGTGGGAACAAAGCTTGAAGCAGTGGAAAGATGAAGGTGTGGTGTATATATAATACGAGCTTGCTCCGCACGATTGAAACAAGATACCAAGGCCTGATGGGCTGTGTTTGAAAGACAAATGATTCTTCTATGCTTGAAGTGTGAATTGGCTTGAGATAATAAATGGAGTTAGTTACTGTCATGCCATGGCGTCGTTGGAAAATGGACGACTTGCAACGGCACACCTGACTGTGTGACCACCATACCCAGGCCGTATTTATATACCTCTTCTTTGAATCTAATCCCCTTGGGTCTTCACAAGTCAATTCACTCTTTGGATGCCTCTCTGCCGTCATAATGCGACACTAGCCCGTTGGCCAGGAGGAGGGCATATATGCCGGAGCAGGTGAAGAAGCAGCTGTCGGCCAGGAGGACACTACAAGTGGTCGAATTGGTCAATGGCTCGGGGCAATCAATGTTCACCTTGACCAGGAAGCTTTGCCATGGCATGAAACGCGCGCTATTTATGGCTCGCGAGGCGGTTGTCAAGTGTCCGTTGGCTTTTTGCTGTCGTAAATGCCAAGGTTTGTCCAACATGACACATCCCTCAGTGCAAACCATGGCTGTGAAGAGGAACACGTTTCGCTTCTAGCCAGCTGTATAACATGCCTGTATTGGTTCTAAACAACGCGACATGAAGGGAGGTAACCGCATATCGAAATGTAAAGTCGCGTAGGTAACACATAGTCGCGGTTTCGACACATTAAGTCCGCTCGAAAAGGGACAAGTAAAGAACTTAGTTATCAAACAACTACAAGCTTGCATTGCTCGGTGATCAAGTTCTTGCTCGCTATTTTCTTCGAACCTTGCCTGATTTCCCTCATTAGAACATTGATCTGCCCAGTCAGGACCAGCATAATATTTTCTCAATCGCGTGCGTGTCCAACCTAGACGTTGACTAGACACCAAAGGCAAACACCCTGAACCAGCTCATTAATGGCCCTTTGAGTAAGCAGCGAGGAAGCGCAAACATAGACCGTTTGTCAATCTGGGCTCGGGCTACAAACGGCTTGACCAACCATACTGTACCTCTTCATGTGGTTTGAGAATACTGTGCCCGTCATAAACTGACGCTTGACCTTTTTGACTTGGATAAGAAAACTGAGTATTAGGAAATCAATTTAAGAAAACAATCATAAGATGATTAGAGGCCTTTCTAATCTATGATTGCTTTTTGACTTATTTTCTCTTAAATCTTACCTAATTCTCTTATAAGAATCCCTATTTAACTTGACAAGACCGGCATAGTGTTGCTTCAATGTCGTGCTCTTGTTATTGTTGCGGCTCCAAGGCAAGGCCATGTCACCCAATACGTAAGTAGTCTAACTATTTCGAACAAGCGATGGCTAAAAAGAGATTACAGATATGATATTGTATAGTTAGTAGAGGAGCTTGGGCTCAATCCGGACTCCTTCTCGGGTTTCTCGACGTAATCAACATCATCGGCTCTATATACTATCGAGGCGGATCTTCAAGTGACCGACAGGGCCCTTTCGACTAAAGGCGCGAGTGAATACGATATGCTGCCGGCCTCGTGGAAATTATAAAGCGCTTTACGGTATCGTCTTGATCTCCGAGCTAGTAGAAATAGAGTATAAGGGGTATAACTTCAAGCCTCTTCAAGGGCTTGAGTTAAGAGACCAAGAGTCTCTTTTCTAGATGAGTTCTTTTGAAGAAGTCGAGTCTGGACCTTTATGGTTTAGCCCAGGATCAGACGAGGAGAGACATTGCAGAAGTCTTGCGGTCTCTTATTCTGAACAGTGGTCTCAGAGTAGTGATACTCTGCGGATTAAGCGCTGTGGCCGACATCCAGCAGGCATTTGACCACGCGCTTCCAAAGCAACTTCATCTTTCTCGCCCGCGTCGTCTCATCCTTGGACAAAGCAGACATAGAGCGCGGTTCCTCAGTTCCGGTCAGACTACTCACAAGATTTTTCTGGTATACCCCGAGCCCATAATTACGTCCTACCTCAATGATGTCTCACTCATGAGAAAATGAGGAATGGTTTTGGACTTACCAGCACCCTCACTGAGGTAAAGCTTCAGTCTGTTGCTGGAGTAATTAATCACTACCTCCATGCAGAGTTAGTTGCTCAATTTGAGAAACAAGGTGCAGCACCTCCAGAGGCGTCGTCACTAGGTGCTGTATTCCGGGACTGGCTGTGCGATCGTGGTATAAAAGATGACAGCCTTGTTTGTTCCGGCAGACGCAAAACAAAACCAGCTGGAGAACAAGGCCGGGCAGCTCATAGGGGTAAAGATGAATTAAAATAAACACTACTAAGAAGTAGAAACGTTTCCCCCTCGCATGTACTAGGAACGACTGAATTCCATCCAACGACTCAACGATGACCTTGAACAAAATCCGCATACCACTCTACCTCCTCCCTCCCCAAACCACGACGAAAAGAACATGGCAGAGACTCTGCCAGCGCCACCTGAGGATGAGATTCCTAAAGTTGACGTTGTACGTCTGGAAGATGATAAAGAGATCATGGAAAAGGATCCTTGGGCCTTACATTAGCCAAGACCTCCGGAAGTTAATAATGACGTCGTTTCGGAGTAGATATCACGTGAGAAATCACATGACAGACAACAAGACAGCAACGATAATTTCAACTAATTTCAGCTCGAAGACGACTGTGTTTAATAGCTATGGTAAAAAGTAGGTAAAATTGGCAAAAAGACCCTTTTGATCGGGTTTAAACGCCCGAGGAGGGACTCGAACCCTCAGCCCTTCGGTGTCTTCTACCCAGAATTTTGAAATTTTCAAAATCCAAAGTTTTGCGGGTAAAAGCCGAAAGCTCTAACCATTGAGCTACCCGGGCAGTTAAGCAAGCAAGCTATGCTTTGAACCCGGGCAGTTAAGCAAGCAAGCTATGCTTTGAATTGTTGAGATTACGGCGTCGGGATTACATCTATATACTACAACACTTCGTGATTTAATTCTGCTAACAAACCCGTCCAGAAAGGCCACTACAAAGGGTTTAGGTTAACTACTACCATTGATCTTGCGGTATGATCTCACAACAGCCAAGGTCATAATTGTAGCTATCTATCCCACTGGGTCTGATGCAGACCGAAGGGCTGTGCCAACTTATGGAACAATGTTGCGAGCTCGTGGTAGATGGTCTTATTCATGCCTTTATCCCCGCAGCCTTACAAGATAGGTTCCTCTGTTGCGTATGACTTGGCAGGCAGTTGGCATCAGCTGGTGTTGGCATGTCGTCTTCTCTTTAGCAAGAATTAACCCGAGTCGGCACGAGTCTAGATGGATTTGGATACTGCCACGTGGGTCGGGAGCATTCAAGTCAAATGTCTCAGGGTGCATGTCCTATAGCGAGGCGCATGAGTTAAGCAACATCGGCCGTCAGCTAGGCTGGATGCTGTTACACTCCATACGCGTCACTCGAGCTGGGGTTGCATGACATCAAACCCAACCCGAAGCAGCCCTGAAACAGGACCCTTCAACTGCGAGGTTGCCTCTTTTGCTTCTTCGCTCAGGAACTCGAGCCAATCGAACGAGTCGTAATTTTCTTTCTGTTGGGAGAAGTGGATTCTCTCGGGATGCACAGCCTCCCGGATGTCGACGGCGTTTGATCATGCGGTTCTCAGGGACGTATTCGGGGTTTGGGGACAGAACCCACCCACTCCTCCTCGCTCGGCTGGCGGTTGGATCCGGAGATCTAGGGGATGAATAGAGACGAGATGGCAGCATGGGTTTAAGGCTGTCTTGAGGACCATCTGAGACAGGAGCGCTGACGTAATTGTCTTTCCACTTGACATATCGTTGAGATCGAGGTTGTCTTGGGCAGTCTCGGAAGGACGGCTTCTCCTTGGACGACTCCATCCCCAGGGCTGGTTGCATGCACCCGGCATCCGCCAACCCCTGTCTCGAGTGCCATTCGGGAACAACGGCGGCGGGAGGGAACCTGTACACAGACCAAGCTGGTCAACGGAGAGAGAGAGTACGTGGAAGTAAGTAGCTCTTAACCGCCAGCGACCGATATGCATGCTGCTGCAGCCCAGTTCCAGACTCTTTTATGTCCCTGTGGAGCAGAGCCTCGATCGGCCGACTCCATTCTCGCATGCAACTCTAAGGCCATGATCGGCAAGCGCGAATTTGACTGTCAGAAAGGTTAGATTATTTTCATAATAAGGGCTAAGACTTACCTTTCTATATTAAGAGCTATTTTTTACTTAGTTTTTTATATAAAGTCTAGATTTATAAGGATTTATATTAATTATATAAATTA
>JAADYS010001446.1:0-12206 GCA_012931995.1 Fusarium albosuccineum
AGATTAAGGTTTTCTAATTATTAAGGCAAAGAAGTAGAAAAAAGGGTTAAAGGTTTAGAGGTCTAAGGGAGTAAGGTTAGAATTTAATAGCCTAGATATAATATCTCGGCTTAATACTAACTTTCATTAGCAACACTTTAACTTTGAACATAATAGTTTCTTTAAACGAAATACCAATATGAAAGGTGCAAGGAGTGATCAAGGCTCAGATACCCCAGAATCCCCATGCTCCGACCCCAGTCCTCGATTGCCGAACCCCGCAACCACAAGCCGCTTATTACAGCATCAAAACCTTCCATGTTAGCAATCGGCTGGCTTGTTTATCATGCTATTCCATAGAGTTTCCCTTGCATTTGGAGACTTCGAGAAGGTTACGGCGTTATGCAGGATTGGGTTTGTTGAGAGACTGGTGGTGTGCCAAAACTGAGTTCTCTGGTTGTGGCTGGCATCTCTGCTTCTGGTAAGAGAAAGACGACGAATAATAATCATGCTATTGACGCTCAGTTCATCGCTCTATGTACCTCATATCTATATGGCTGCTCGGTCGACCGTGTTCCAGAAACGGCAATACCAGACATGAACCTATTGTGGCGATCTAATAAAGTAACTCAGATCAATTGATAAGACAGCCGATGGTAGCCGGTCGAGTGGGTTGGTCTTTATCGGCTTCCCGGTCCAATATTACGAGACAATTGTGTCGATGACCGGTATCCTTGATGGGAAGTTATGCATTACCATCCTCGTAACCGAAGTTGTTCTGAGAAAGTGGACTCGCACAGTTCTATCTGGACGTGGCTCATGTGCCAGGAAGCCGCGTAGGCTTAGGCAAGCTTCCGATGTCTTGCGATCAAGTCCTTTGCAAATTTAATAAAACAGATCGGTTCAAGAATATGCATGATTCACAAAAATTTAGAAGATTTTTCTACTTATGGAGCGACGCACCGTACCTGATCGCACTTATTTCAGGCGAAAGGACGATATCAAACCGCCGTAAAATGGATCCCACCCTAGACCACCGGAGCGGGTCCGATTGAGTCCAGACGATTGGTCAGGCTATGGTCTTTATTTTCAGAAGCTCACCACGACATGTTTATTAAAAAGAGAAATAATATATGAGACCTTTTGATCAGCTGCAACTAGATTAGACAGAAGCCAGTGGGAGGAGTACTCAAAGGCCATTATAAGAAATACATGAAAGGTCGATATAAAATATTTAGTTTGAAGGACCATCTATTCTTAACACAGTGAGTTTATTATTAACTACTAAGACCAAAACCATGAAGCTTCTAAGCAAGCATTAAAACTACAGTAGGTTATGGTCTATACTAGGTATAGTATGTGATAAGTTTTGATCTCTTATTAATGTAATATTTAGGTAGTACAGCTATGGTGGCTTGTTTCCTTAATCCTGTGTCAGGGACCAAAGGTAACCAAGAGAGTGAAGAGGTCGCAGTGCAAAGGTAGGTAACGAGATGTGACGGTCTTGATTCTTGCCCTACTGACTTCGCATATGATCTCCCTTATATACTTCGTATCCCTCTCATAAGCTTCGCCCGAGCTGCTTTGGCTCGGCCTTGCAGCTGCATTCTTCAAGACCTCCTTTTCATACCAAGGCTCCCTTTGCATGCCAATAGTTGACGGCCTTCGCCGGCACCTGAGGTCAATCTGCCGGTCGGCCCGACCCTTCTTCCGGAGGGTCATGACATCCTGGGTATTCTGTCTTTAAAGAAGGAGGCAACAATACCTGGAATCTATGGTAGACCGCTTCAATAACTCACCGGTCATTCGGTAGCATTTGCTGACGTGGATCCGGACGGTTTGTTGTAATAGCGTGGGAGAAACCTTGGAAAAACCCTTGGTATGCCTCGTAAGGCTGGAATTGCGACATTTCGGGCATTCCCAGTTTGGGTAACTATAGGGTTGATGATGGCCTGTTCACGTTACATCCAGGGTCCATCACGGCCTGATGGACGTAACCTTAAAGGAGATGATCTTATCAAGCGTGTGAAAGTCCGAGCCAGCCAATCGCAATAGCTAGTTAGGGGCGGGTCTATATTGAGCTAGCAATACTTTCCTCTTCTGTCCTTAAGTAGTATCTTCCGATGCTGCCATATTGTAGCATCCCTATTTACCCATTTAACGTTCTTTAAAACAGATAAAACAGCCTCATGTCTCGTTTTCCTTTTTTGACCTTCAAGTGCCTCAGCCCTTTGTCTCCACCATACACACCAGCCAGCCATGTTAAACATGTTCGGCTGGGGTACCACTCCGCCGCCAAAAGTCCCTGGCGACAAAGTTCTCCCTCTCCATTTCTTCGATGATACCCCGGTCTGGAGGGCTTTTATTCTGTATTCTATGTTTGTGTTTGGTGATGTACTCGACCCTGATAAACTTCATCACGGGCTGGAAGAGCTGGTCAGGAGGGATGGTTGGCAAAAGCTCGGGGCACGGCTTCGACGAAATGTATAGTATTGTGTCCCGCCAGTTGATCTGATCTAACGTCGACGTAGGATCAAGGGGCCTTGGAGTATCACATCCCAGCCGAGTTTACAGAGAATCGACCTGCCATCAACTATACGCATGTTCAACATAACACCCCTGCCGCCGATCACCCCATTGCATGCCAAATACCCAAGCCGAGCACACGACCCTCTATAGTCGGTGATCCCGACCAGTTATCGAGTCTGATGCATCCAGAACAAAGTCCAAAGAAACTGGACGACTACGTCAACGTAGATTTACCACAGCTTGGGTTACATATTGTCTCATTCAATGATGCCACTATAGTATCCATCTACTGGCCGCACACATTGTTCGATGCGATGGGCAAGCATGCACTAATGACAGCATGGTCCCTGATTCTGCAAGGCCGGCAGGACGAAATTATGCCTCTTCGTGGTGCGGACAGTGATCCCCTAGTGGAGCTTGGTAATCACGCCACGGAAGCACACAGATTGGCTGACCATCAGCTGTCTACTTTGCAACTGGTACGATATGGTATCAGCAACATAATAGAACTCGGAATCCGGGGGAACGAGAACCGCGTGGTTTGCATCCCGGCCGCGTTCATAGACAAGCTACGAGAAGAGGCCCTCCAAGAAGTTGCTGCGGGTAATGCCGACCAAGACGTGTTTCTGAGCGAAGGAGACGTTCTATGCGGTTGGTGGGCACGTATGGCCATCTCCCACTTACCAGAGGACTCGGAAAGAAAGGTTGTCCTATACAATGCCCATTCTCTTCGAGAAGTACTGAGCGTGGACCTTTTACCACCCGACACTTCGTACCTCTCAAACGCCATAGGCTTCGTCCACGTAACCCTCACAGTAAAAGAGATCATTGAAAAGTCTGTTGGTTATATTGCCTCCCGCATTCGGCAAGCAATCTGTGAGAGCAGGACAAGAGAGCAAGTCGAGGCCTTCATGGCCATGGTCAGACAGTCGCAAGCCCGAGCCCCGCCGTTTTTCGGCGATCCGTCAATGCACATGATTACCTACAGCAATTGGGGCAAGGCGAAGCTTTTCGAGGTCGACTTCTCGGCCGCAGCTCTAAACGGCAACGCTAAGTCTCCGTTGAACCCGTCATATATACACAACTGCCAATACGGCTTGACTCTTCCCAATGCGTTTCTGATAATCGGAAAAGACATGAAAGGGAACTACTGGCTGTCTGGATATCTGAATAAAGGAAACTGGGGCAGAATAGAGCAGATGTTAGCAGATCTCTGAAATAGAAAAACAGGCTATTCCCCACCGTTGCAATTGTATCTTTTATAAGAACATCAGGATGAATATCCCTTGGGCAGTCTTATGATCAACATAGACATATTCATAGGTGCCGTTCTATTTTAAGTATTCACAAGAAATTCCACGTCATTCACTGCACCGGAAGGCCCGTATCCTCATTCTCAGTATCTAATTCAGCTGTACCACCCGTTTTGGTTCCACCTCACCTATCAACTTGTCAGCAATTATGTCCCGTCTAGTAATATTAATCGCTCTTGTGCTCACCCAATCGGGGTTAATCTTCTTGAGATCCGTAATACCAAGGTTGGCAGCATCAATAGCAATCTCGTGTTTCAGAAGATCAATCGCCCTCTCAACGCCCTCGGTGCCATAGATGTTGGAGTACATAAATGTTCGACCGAGACCGACCGCCTTGACTCCTAGGGCTAGTAGCTTGAGCGCATCGGTGCCATAACGAACCCCACCGTCGGCCCAGACCTCGGTCTTCTTGAAGACATCTGGCGCTTCGTTGTGAATCTCAAGACAGGTCTCGACGCCCGAAGAGACGCCGTCGACTTGGCGGCCACCGTGGTTGGAGATGATAATAGCAGGCACCTTGTGCTCGACGGCGAGCTTGGCATCTTGGACGCTGTTGATACCCTTGACTACCACGGGAAGGTCTGTAAGGCTAGCTAGTTTGTCGTAGTACTCCCACTATTTTTGGTTAGCTAAAGGTGGGCGACGGTGTCGCGAAGCTGCTACTTACTGTGAAGAGAGACAGCTCCTCACTGAATTTCCCACTGTCAATCTTTGACCATATTCCAAGCATGGGTGGGTACGTACTCGGGATTGGACGGTTTGAATCGCCACTGGCGGACTCGGTTGCCTTCGGCAACAGCATCAACGGTGAAGACAATGGCAGCGGCGCCTGCTTTCTCACTACGAGCTAGAAGCTCCTTGGTGCGAGTATCGTTGTTGTCAAGGTAAAGCTACGTGCAACAGTCAGCCTTTACAGTGCTCGAGTAAAACATCAAGGTTCAGTTACCTGCTAGAACAAAACTTGGCCCTTGGCCTTTTCAGCAGCAATTTGTTCGATGGTCTTGGAAGCGAGCAGTGATGGCTAAATAGAAGTTAGACTAGCCTTGAGTGCGCGACCTCAGGCAGAACATACAATGTAGAGGATATCGCCGGCGGCAGCGCCCTTCACGAGACCTGTCTCAGCTTTCGGATGGGATCGAATACCCGCAGCAGCAGGGCTTATGTAGAAGGGTGCCGAGAAATTGTGATCAAGGATGGTAGTTCTGCAACGACCGTCAGAAATTACATTGCCAGACGGTCCTTTCATTCAGGACGAGAGCTTACGCCATTGTCTCCTTGACCTTGGTGACATCTGTCAAAGCCCTCTGCTTGAACGAGTATCTCTGGAAAGCCTCCAGATTGTTCCGGTAGGACCACTCCCCACCAGCGCCGTGGCGAAACCAGGTGTAGTTTCGCAAAGGTAGGTAGTTGCGGGCGGCAAAGTCAAAGTCGGGAAGGGAAGCCATGGCCTCGATATCGGGTAGGGTACCAGGTTCAATGTCACCAAGAAAATCCTCGAGGCCGGTGTCGGGCTCATTAAGGAAGGGACGGGCCGCAAAGGCACCCGAGGCTAGGGCAGCTGTAAGCAACTGGGGACGCATGATGAAGAGGTTGTCGAGCCAAGGCCGGGTAGTCGAAGCTGGAGCTGCACTGCACTGACTTTCATGCAGGAACGGGGACACCCTTCCACACATATATACGTCGAGAACCTTCACTAACATAAAGTTTTGGCTCAGGGGCGGCCGCCTCGTGAGCATGCCGAATCTATCCAGGTGTGGGCTGCCGTCTTGGCAAAGATCCTCCTCCGGGCCAAAGCTTCAATTTTGGTAGTTACGAAAGAGCCATTCCGAAGGCCGCATCTAGATACAGAGTACCCCACGGAGCGATGTTCCTGCAGCCTCCAAATACGGACTCTCGGCATGGGAAACCTGAGCGCGAGCAATAGTTGAAACCATTATATGGCCCCGTTTCGCTCTAACAAGCCTCGGTTAACCACAATCACGCAAACCAACAAACGAAGAGATCGGATGAAATGCTATGATGTGCAGGCCCGCAATCCCCGATCTTATCAGATGGAACAAGGATGTTGTGCACCCTTACGCACTCTATCCAGGGCAGATCTGCACACAATGAAACCTCATTTCATGACTCTCAGGCAGCGCCTCCTCCTTAATATCAATTCGAGAAGAAAGAAAACGTGATGCAAATGATTTGGTTGTCGGGAGAAAAGAAACTTGCCGCCAAGTGAGTAAAAGCAAGAGGCTCAGCTAGATACAGGTAAGCACCGCCGACCTGGACGCGAGGTTGCAATTGCCACCGGTCGCTTTGATGATGGATACGGCCCGCCCTATTACAACTCTAGGTTCGTACGGACAAAAATGCTACCTAATCTCATAACTTCTCAACCAGCCATCAGGTTCCCGGCAGACCAAGGATGTCGGGGTTTTCTATCAAACATAGTTTACAACACTAGGAATCTCCATCCTGGACTTGCCCAAAGTTAAATCCAAGGTTTAAGCCTCTATAGTTAAGTATGTGGAAACTCTTAATCGCATTTGGTGTTGAGATTTCGAGACAGCCAATGACAGGACAGTATGCTCTCGTTCCAAAGCCGAGAGGGCTGGGTTTCGGCGTGAAGAAGCTCACTGTGGGTGTGATTGCGCTCGTTTAAAAGAAGCAGATGGTGGGGCGGAGGCCATGTAGATTGGCACTTCTCTCTCGTAATAATGGTTGGGATTCGGAAAGGATTTGCGATCGCTACAAAAATTGCATATCTAGAACCTTGGGCACCTTTAATGAACTCAAGAACTTGCAGTGAGGTGCCATTATGCTCGACGTTTCCTTTACTGATATCAGGCCGTGGTAGACAACAACATGATTCCTCGAGCCCGCACTTGGACACAATGCATAGACTCCCAGTGCGCTCAGCATAATGGGATTTTTTTATTTGGCATTTCGAGCTACATTCTTGCAACCTGGCGTTCACGGCCCACTCAAACTGACCTCTGGCGTCGCGAGCGATTGGTAAACCTCATCATATTTCTTTACGCGCCCTAAGGTGTGTTTGACCTAACAACTCCACTATCAGGGGTACAAATCATCACGATCAGAATAGGTGGTGAATTTGGTACCAGATTTAGTAAAAATTCCGGATCTATTTTTACGATCTGTGATTGGGTATGTGAGCCCGAGATTATGTATGATGCACCTTGGTACTGGCATGCAAACAGCTGCGTAGTGCGGGGTCTATCTCGAGACATTCCGAGCATGACATGATCATAGATACGGGCTTGCAGCAAACATCTTAGTTCAGAGGACATAGGACTACCTCTAAATTCACCGTCAGTTTGCAAGCGCGTCATGGCAGTAAAGACTGAAAGCCGGTTGATGCTCTGCCTTGATGACATCAAGACAGCGGCATCAGAGAAGCTGCCTTTCATCGCGAAAGGTGAATTTTGAAGACATGGCAGGAAGGGGAATATGGTGATCGCTAACGGTTGCTAGAGTTCTACGAGGCTGGCTCTGGCAACCAGGTGACCATGCTAGAGAACACCGCTGCTTACTTGAAGTATCGCCTCCGCCCTCGAGTTCTTGTTGACGTATCCAAGGCCGACACCACTATCTCCCTATTTGGCCAGAAGATTGCCTTTCCACTTTGCCTGTCTCCTGCCGGGATACAAGCTATGGCACACCCAGATGGAGAGCTTGCTACGAGTCGAGCATGCGCCAGACGTGGGGTCCATATGGGCGTCTCATCCTTTTCCAACTACTCAGTTGAAGACGTCCGGTCTGCTGGGCTCGAGATCGGGCCCATACAGCACACCATGCAACTATATACAATGCAAGACCGCTCAGCCCAACTCCGCATCATCAGACGGGCCGAGAACGCCGGCTGCGCGGCTATTTTTCTCACGGCGGACAGCCCAGTTCTTGGCGTGAGATATAACGAACTGCGGAATGATTTCAGGACATCTGAAGGCCTTGAAATGCCCATGCTCGAAAGAACCTCGGATGCAATCCGTGCCCAAACGCATGATGCCAGCTTCACGTCCTTCAACTCGGACTCTCATTCGTGGGCTCGAGAGATTCCATGGCTGAGGAGCGTGACGAAGATGCAAATTTGGATCAAGGGTGTTCTAACTGCAGAGGACGTTCACCTCGCTATACAATACGGTTGCGATGGAGTGATAGTCAGCAACCACGGCGGTAGACAGCTTGATCAAACGCCTGCAACCATTGATGTCTTGCCCGAGTGTGTCAAGGCTGCCGACGGAAAGATTGACGTGCACATTGATGGTGGAATCCGCAGTGGTATAGATATCTTCAAGGCATTGGCTCTAGGGGCCAAGTGTGTGTGGATTGGCCGTCCTGTTCTTTGGGGGCTTGCTGTGAGTGGTTTGAGTCTGAAGAAGCAAGATGTTCCAATGCTGATATTACATACTAGTACGATGGCGAAGCGGGAGTCACAAAGACCCTAGATATCCTCTACGCCGAATTCAAGCGATGCATGCAACTATGCGGCTGCAACACCATCGCGGACATCACACCCGCGTCTTTAGGGGTCGTGTCAAAAGATGGACCTCTGGCACGGCTTTAGAGTCCCGACCTAACTACGTTAGATCAGTTGCGCCCCGGCCGAAGCTTCAGTCAATTGACAAGAGAACCTACCTATGTGATGCGGCATCTGGGAGACAAAAAAGAAGGGAAGAGGGAAGTAGTATCGCCACGGCCAAAGTGCTATGCCTACTTTTACATCTACCTCAAGCCAATCAAAGGTCTTAGTAATAATATATAGAGCTTTAGCTACTATCTGGACCCGGTTCTTCTTAAATAACCATAAGTTTGGGCCTGCTAAGGCAAAAAGATACATGCATCCAATCCTGTATTTTGTGTCACGGTGGGTACAATACTTGCCCCACCTTCTGCTGACTGTGCCAGCGACGCAGCGCCCATAATTTAATACCAAACCGGCAGAAGTAAACAATAGCCTCATAACACTTTGTTAGGTTCACATTTGACTTACTCGGCCAGAGCTTGCCTTTGTCACGCCTCCGGCTGTCGTGTTTACCCTAACCGCGAACATGGGAGGTGCAAAGATGGATGACCCCTTCACGCCAGATCTGGCAGACTTCATCTTGGAAACCATGGATGAATGGAAGCTCGCAGGCATATCCATCGCGGTAGTCGATGGGGACGATACATTCACAAAGGTCGGCCCATCCATCTGACCCTCGATCCTCTGGCTCATCTCATCTCATACAGGGCTTTGGGCACGCGACCCTGCCGGATACCCCCGCAACGCCGGAAACTCTCTCGTATGGAGGATCTACCACTAAGGCTTTCACGACCGCCGCTCTCGCCCACCTGATTGAAAGTGGAAAGTATCCCGCTCTATCCAAGGGCTGGCAAACTCCGGTCTCATCAATCATCCGAGACGATTTCGTCACAGGTGATGAGTGGGCTACGAACAAGCTTTCCTTGGAGGACCTGGCAAGTCACCGCTCTGGCCTAACCAACAACGACATGAGTATTCGACTTGAAGAGAACGGCAAGCCATGGACCGTGCGTGATATTACTCGAAACATTCGAAACTTTCCTCTCAGAGCACAGCCCCGTACCGAGTTTGATTACAACAACGAAGGATATGCCGTGCTCTCCCACGTCATTGAGAAAGTCACAGGGAAGTGGTTGGGAGATGTGTTGAAAGAGATTATATGGGAGCCTCTCGGAATGAACTCGACTTTCTTGGACTTACAGCAGGCGAAAGATGCTCCAGAGCATGTATCCACAGGCTATTACTGGGACGAGAATAACAAGCGTCATCAAGAAGTCCTTTTCTGCCTACCGGGATTATCAGTGGTGCTGGTGCAATCATCTCCAATGTCATCGACTATACGAAATGGATCAGATGCCTTCTTCGTAAGGAATCCCCAATATCGACAAAAGTTCACCAGGACATCCGGAGACCACGGTTTATCCATAACCCAGACCCTGCAAGTGGACTGGACGTTTCCCTATATGGACTATCTTGGTGGCGTACCTCGATTGAGGGAACCACTGTTTACTGGCATTCTGGATCGACTACTTCACATGGTGCCCTCATCTATTGGCTTCCCGACTTGGATTATGGAGTTGTGATGCTCACCAATTTTCCAAGCCCAGCGAGAGAAATCATTATGAGGCGGGTTGTCTACGACAAACTGGGAACAGAAGCGGAAAGACGCTATGATGTTGCAAAAGAGTGAGTTGTATTTTGAATCAATAGTCGTACGTATCGCACAGACTAATGACCAGAGCAGCTTGCGAGACGTGCGGCTAAAGTGGCAGAAAGACGTTGAAAACGCTGCAGATACGCTCTTCCCAAACTGTCCTAGCAAGCCTTCGCCTCCTTCACTGGACATAAAAGGTTCTCCGGCACATACAATGCTCCAGGATATGGCAGTTGGGAGTTTATGGAGGTGGCAAACAAACGGGATCTGATGGGGGTAGCGTTAGTTTCCGATCGCAAAGACCTACTTTGGAAAACGCGCATGACGCTGCACCATGTATCCGGTGATTTTTGGGTTGCGTTCATAGCTCTTCCAGAAGGAGATGGGTTTCCCGAAGCCTTTTTTGCAGCAGAATTCAGGATTGGGGCAAATGGCGAGCCGTCGGGCCGAACTCACGTTCAAGGACAGAGAAAGGGCTGACGAGGGGAAGGTGCTGCTCCTAAAAGTGAAGTGAAGTTTTGGGGCCATCATTGACAAACCTGATGATCATCAATCAATGTGTAACCTTACATGTGTACTATCTAGCTACCATACAATGACGGGCTTCACAACATCTCCCCGCTTCATAGCCTCGACCGCTTGCGGGAAGTCCGAGTATGCAAAGGTTTTGACGAGCTTGTCGACAGGAAATACGCCATCTCTCCACCACTGAACCATAACAGGGATATATTCTTTGCTTCTGGAGTGACCTTGAACAGCTCCAAAGTACTGTTTTCCGCTGACCATGAAACTTTGCATGTGGATTGACAGACTGGCATCGGGCATGCCTGTGCCAACCTGGATAACCTTACCCATGTATCTAGTCGCGTCAACCTGGGCTGCTACCAGGGGAGGATGTGCACTCGTATCAATGCTGATGGTGGAACCGAGACCGTCTGTAATGTCGTTGATCTTGGCAGCCACTTGTGCCATCTCAAGCCCAGTTGTGTTGATAACGTGCGTAGCCCCAAGCGATTTTGCAAGCTCGAGGCGAGACTCGACACGGTCGATGCCTATGATGATCTTGCACTTGCGATTCTTGGCTGCAATGACAGCTGCCAGGCCGACTCCTCCCATGCCCACGATAGTGACACAGTCGTCGGGCGTCGCCTTTGCAACGTTGACGACTGTTCCGCTGCCAGTCTGGAAACCACACCCAAATGGTGCAAGGAGTTTGAGGTCATCTCTGCTTAGGCCAAGACTGCTGACATTGACGACTGATTTGTCGCTCACAACCGAGTGGCGCGCGAGGCTCGACTGGCCAAAGAAACGGCCGCCGATATCATCAGAAAAGACAGGCTCGCCCATAAAGTTGATCTCGAAAAAGTTGACGCAGTGAGACGGCGGACCCGTCTTGCACACGTGGCATTCTCCGCAGTAGGAGAATGAGAGAAGAACGGCGTCTCCGGGCTGTACGTGTGTGACTTGGCTTCCGGCGCGGACTACATATCCAGAACCTAGGAGACGAAGTTTAGCTTCGACGCCAAACCCGATAACGAACCTTACCTTCATGGCCAAGTACTCTTGGGTAGAATACAGCCGGGACACCCAGATTATCGGCAGTATTTCCGCAGTGGAGGTCCGTGTGGCAAATACCGGACGCGACCATCTCGACGAGGACCTCATCTGGACGCAGTTCTCTAAGCACAACGGGCTCGACGGCCCATTTGCCCTCAGAGAACGGTCCCCGCGCGACAATGGCCTCGGACTTGAAAGACATCTGGGTATAAATGCGTGCCACGTGGCTGCTGGAAGAGCTGGAAGGACACCCTTTAACAGCTTGAAACGGGCTCTAATTTGGTCTGGTTGGGCGTGATATCGGGGTCTGCAAGGGTCGCAGTGAAGTATTTTTTTTATTCTTGGTGCAAGTGCTAGTCCACCGCGTATGAAGAACGGCAACAGTGTATCAAGTTCTGTTTGGTATCGGGCAAATTGGGCAATTGATATCAAGTTGGGAGGGGTTTGGTTTCCGACCCCGCAGGCCGACGCATCGGGCACTTCCGTCCTACACCACCCCTCTTCAACGTCACACCTCGGACTCCTGATAAGGCAGGACGCCGGGCCTTTATCACCGATCCCGGCCCGGTTGTGTCATACTCAGACTTAGATTGGGGATCCCTACCTGCACCGCCGGCGGTGCAAATAGAATCACGTGACT
>JAADYS010001447.1:0-17918 GCA_012931995.1 Fusarium albosuccineum
CCCTTTCGCAGTGTTGCTTTTTTACAACTGTAATTGGCTGTGACACAACCCACCTTTACATTCTAAGCCTACTCCTCTTTCAGAGGTTGTCTACTTGTTGGCCTCTTAAGGGCCTCGTTTCTCTCGAATTACCCGGATCAAGGACGTATCCTGCTCTAGCGAGTCTCTGGGCCTGTAAAGTCGCCCACAAGTCTTAGACGCCGCGGCGGCGCAGCGGGCTTGCAGACGTGTAATAACAATATGATTGTCCTCAGTGACCAAACCAGACAACTAGAGCACCGCAAATACAATTCCATCGCAAAGTCCGGTTCGAGGCTTGCCTGCCGGTGTCCGAGTTCCAAGACTACCATTGACAGATGCCCATTTACTCACTAACCCGACGAGCGATGCGCTGCCAAATTCGACCCTCCCAGGGGCCCACGACCTCTGCGATATCTTTGTCTCAGCGGTGGTCCAGTCCAACCTATCGTTACCGATCCAAACATGTAACTGCGGCTTGAGGCCGGTCTTGTTCTACAAAGACATTGCCTCGCGGATGAACAGTGGTCCTGATAGGTGCCATGATATAACAACGAATCTAGCCAAAGTCTTCAACTAAAGTGCTTGTGTATAATCCAAAGACTCGACTTCTTTGCCCAATCTATAAGCGGCAACGGCTCTGCTGAGGCTTACACACGACCTGTTGCGCACGGACGTCGGCCGGGTGATTCCCCAGCTACACGTCCGTCCGCGTGTCAACCTCGGCGGAGACTTGGGAGGATCCACTTACACTAGGGCATCTAGATCACCATTCATAACAGCAAGCGCGCATCTGTCTCATCGAGTAGCGATACAACATAGCGCAAAACGAGCTGAGTCGTAGCTCCTGACTCTTCAAAGTCCACCCTAATGTCAGAACTGAGGATTTCATATGGGCGGTCCTCTAGTCCCAGTTGCTTCCGAACGCGCAACAAATTCCTGAAAGCCTCCGTTGGTACTAGTTGGTAGATACATAAGCCCGAAGAATCGACACAAGAGTGTCTGACTATTTTCACATGTGTGTCAGTTTGTGCATATACGGGAGGATATCAAGTATGACGAAAAGTGATGGCTGAGTATAGCGGCAAAAAGGGTTCTTACTATTGTAAGGACTTCTGCCTTCAACCACTGCCAAGTGGCTAAGCTTGTTAGCACAAACCCGATATACATCCTTACAAACGTCTAGGTTACTGTCTCTTTCACAGATGAGTCCATAGTCTTCGCAGTGTGGAGCCCATTCCTGGAGTTTGTTGCAAATCGTTGTGTTGTGACCAACACGTAATTGGGCCGCTTTTCCATAAGGAGTACACCCGAATTCGTAAGTTGCAGTCGAGAGTTGGCCACCGAGGACTCCTATCACGGCACCGACAAGCACTAGTGACTTGACAGTGTTGTTGATGGAAGTTTTAGCTTTTTGTTCCGACGGCCCCGTCTCTGTGGTATGAATGGACATTGCCGACGATGGATTTCGCCTCAGCATCGGAACTTTGGCATACTCTCTCCCGACGAGGCTGTCATTTACCAATGTAAAAACATCTGTAGTGATGCACGTAGCTTGATTTGATTTGAGAATGATAGGATCTATCTCGGTGTCCAATTGCTCCATCCATCCATCCATACATACATACATTCCTCCTCCAAGCGATTTTGTAATAGTCCAAAACCGCAGCCGTCATTTCCCCTTCCAACAACCCCCTCCGTGGCTTTCTCAGCTTGTCTAGCGAGTCGGCACTCGAATCTTCCATGACGACTCGTCAAGTGGTATCCTAGGTCCGTCCCAAGAGTCGGCCAGGAGCAAGAGCCTGGAGCAGCCCCCACAATACTCCTCTGCCACTTCGTTCCTCAGTTGCAGCCGTTTGTTCATGAATTTCATCACGGCCTTCAGGGCGCAGCCGCTTAGTGCAAGGCTGGAGTTCTGAGTCGTCGGCACGTCGTTTCTTGCTGGTTCGGGGAGTAGAGCCCAGGTGATCCAAATGACCATGAGCGGTGCTCGCAAATGGGTCAACAGAGTGGCCTCGAGCACTGACGTGGGAGCTCCCAGAGACATGGCGATCCGAAAGGAATGCTAGACGTGTTGGGTTGTTGGCGCGCTTGTATAAAGGGGACGCAGGATCATAAGGTACATCGCCCAGATTGTTAGACGCTGCCAGACACTCGTCTCCTGAAAAGTGAAGAATACGGGCGGCGTCGGCGAATGGCGAGCCAGCAATATCCATGCCACTGCCCATCATGTCGAGGCGGGATGCGTCAGCCGTCATGGGAGTTCGAGGGGATGCCGCAGCGGTATCGAGGCGTGAGAGAGAAGAAGAGGATGAAAGCGAAATGCTGTTGGCGCTTCCACGACTGACGTTGGCTCGTCCTCGCTTCGTCCGCTTGGTTCGGGATCGCGGTGTTCTGGGCTGGCGGATGAGTCCAGAGTGAGGGCCCAGACCAAAGTCAGTCCACCCAATATGGATCAACTCTTGGCCAGGGTCGGGAATCAAGACAGCATCGGTATCGCCGTTGGCGCCTACCGGGTATCCGGTTTGGGTCCCGTTGGGAGGCAGGGGAAACTCGAACTTTGGTTTTATACCGGACCGGCGTTGATGCTCGTCCATGGCGTCAATAGCAGCCGTAACTGCAGCCTTGATGGCCTTGGCATTCTCGCCCGTCAGAGTCTTTGCCTTGGAACCCACGGCCTGGTCTTTAGTTATCTGATCAAAGAGACCACCATGCTGCCATATTAGCCGTAGTGGAATGCCCACCTCAAGGGCTTGCTGGCAAGCTTTATGGAAGCGGTCAAGTATGGCTGGGTTGCGCGGGTTCGTTGGCTTATACGCCGCAGGCCAGCAACGTCCTTGATGCCACCATTCCTCCAGGCGTTGCAGCTTCGAGTCCGTTCTCTTGACTGCAGACTCTGCGTCGGATGCAGTCAGGTCGATGATGTCAGGCTCTGGCATTTCGACCTTGGGGGAACAAGTCCCGTCCGGTGGAGTTGACATGAAGGAGGAGGCCCAATAGGGGCAAGTCGCGTACCGCGGGCAGCCAGTATTAATTTTATGATGGATCCACGCAAGATGAATGGTACGAGGTGATGAATTCAAAGACATAGATCTCTGAAACAGAAGAGAATAGTTGACAAAGAAAGGATGGAGATGACTGTGGACGGTGTCGGAGCTCAATGCGAAACTCACGTGCTGTTGTCCCAGCTCGTGCTACACCAACCTCACTGACGTCAACATGTATCATGGTCCAATTAATTTCCTTCAAGGGAAAGGCGGTGGGCACGAGTGTACTGTTCGTGCCCGGGCGGGGCTAGAGAGTCCTGAGGAGATGGGAGTTCTCGTCTGCGCTTGTTGATGCCCGAGGTCGAGTTCATGGTGATGGTGCTGCCGAGATCCAAAGTGAATGAGTGGATTGTAAAAGGATCTTATTGTGTCATAAAGTAGCGAGCAACCCGAAGTGTGAGATATTTAAGAGTTGCAGTGATGGAAGTGGACGTGGAAGAAATGCGGCACCCAAGGCCGACAAGGGAGGGTCAGCTTTTATATCCCAGCCTGGACCGGAGTGCCGGCCAGCCACTCAATATGGATGACGCATGAGATAGTTTAAGCCAGTCGTTTTATACGAGCCTCGGTCAGTGACTCGAATCGGAGACGATGACGGTAGGACAGTCTTGTCTCGCTTGCATGGCATTGGGATTGGCTCGGGTGCTCCTCGTGATGCCTGTCACGCGGATGGTGCTTCAGATACTGATGCTACCTAGGTACCAAATGAATGATGGCTTGGCTCCCAATCCTCAGACTAAGCAGCCCGAAGGTAGTATTTGGTTGCCTCGGCCTCCGACCCGGTTGCACGGCGACATGGGAGAGGCACCAAGGCCATCAACCTACATCAAGGGCAGCTTTGCGAGCATAATAAGAGACAATATGAACACTTCAAGTAACTTGGTCACTTATTTCTCCTCTACAAGTTTTATTTACCTTCTGGTCGCCCGACGACCTGGTCCCTTGGTCAATTTCCCGTGCCACACTCCGACACTCCGTACGCCCTCTAGTAGATTAACTCCCAGGCCAGGAATCGTCTTTCAACACTACCGAGGTAAATATCAGTTAGCATCACGTCATCATCTTGCCCTAGATCTTTGATGACAGCCTGAGCTTGTAGGTTTCCACTTTGCTTCAGGTAGCTTTAGTTCAGTCGCGCCATACCAATGTTCCTTTATCTAACACCTACGGTCATCAACGGTGCAGTAATCGCGATATAATTCCCAATCAGAGGCAATATATCACTCAAAGATAGCCATGACATTGTTTGGTGTTTTTACAGAGGAATCTCTCGTGAACAACTTGGGAAGCCTGCCCAATTCGGGAAATAGTCTCACGATAGGCGTTCTGGAACGCCATGTTTTCAGAGAGCCTCCCTGCTGAACAATCGAAATGGCCATCGTCAGTTGCCTTCCACGACACTCCCTCGAGCATGTGGGATTTATATGTGGACTGAGTTCAAACGGTGCCAACAAAACTTACCGGCGAGACTTTGTCAGTCATCACGAGTAATTGGTCTTTTATATGCAATACAAGTAGGAAATGAGCCACAAATTGAACTCATTCTGGGCTCAATAAACAGCTTTTATATCTTAATAACGGTCTATGCATACCCCACCGGTGATAAGTGAGCCCCAACCCGCGTAGGCGTCGCCGTCGCGAGGATAGAGTCCAGTGCGCCACGGCCCTATGGCTCGCCAACCTCTCAACGTCGTGAATACATGCTCCACCACTATCCCTCACATTTGTGTAGATACTTGATGTGTTATTTCAGGTCTTACACATTCAACCTTGTGCCGAGCTGATCTGCCAGGGAGTTGAGGTAGCCTGCCTCGTTGACCTTGGCCGGCTTGGTGTTGTTCCGACCAAGAGATGATGGTATGGTTGTAGTTTCAATGGGCTCATCCTTGATTTTCGGTTCGAGGAAGCCGCTTCGTGTCTTAGAAGACTGAGGTCTCTGGGCAAGAGAATGCTGGGGTCGTGTGGCAACGCCCAGATTGACACGGGCATGTTGAACCACGACGCCAGGAGGTGGCTGGAGAACTGGGGCAGACCCGTGGATCTCAAAGTGAAGCTGCTGTCCATTCTCTCGGGCTCGCTTGATGCGCTTCTCGATGTACTTGATCTGGGTCATGAACTTGCTCAAAAGAATACGACCGAGGGCATCGCGCCCAAAGTTGAGCCCACAAGCTCTGGCAATAGCCCTGGGTCCCACGGGTCCTTGGTCCTGCTGCTGACTGGATAGGTAGGCGATATCGGCCTGGGTTGGCTTGCAGAGGAAGAGACGAAATCGGGTTTCGGTGCGGAGCTTGTCGGCGTACACCTGGGGGTCAACGCCGCAGATTGTATTGGGGTTGTGGCGACACATGGTGAAGTAGATGGGCAATAGACGTGCTGTGCCTCGGGCTTGATGATAGAGAGGTTGAGGTTCTTGTCTTGGGGAGAGTAGAACAGCGGAAAGTAATTGAGATGGAGGTTGAGATTCACGCCCACGCTGCTGCCTCTTATACTTACTGTACAGACAGCTGTGTTTGCAATGTGCATTAAGAGAAGCACAATCTGCAGGATCGCCTTTGAGATTGCATTCGATGGCTATGTTTGACTTCGTGTTGTGTATCGTCAAAGAGATCTGCTAGTTTGCGACCGACAAAGAAAACAATTCACACATTCTACCAGATTCGGTTGTTACTCCAGGTAGTTGCCTGTTCAAGCCAGTCGTCTCTGCCATGCTGGCTTGGCTCTGGGTTTTGACACTTTTCCATCCCCAGCCTTCAAGCTCTCAAGAGCGCCGCTCTGATGAGATCCTTTCCGATGAGTGCTTCCCTATAGGAGCTTCTTCTCTCAAGAGACCCTTTCTTTACGCAGTCCGCTCTTGTGAGCATCAAAACCTTTACAAGAATCGCTCCTCTGAGCCCTCTCTTGCTAGTATCAACTTGGAATATCCTACCCTGGTTGTACTGGCACACGATCACCGCCCTCAAGGGTTGCGCTTCCACGAGCCTTCCTCTGATGTCGCCACTCTTGCCGATGTCTCTACTCCGGTAACTTGCTCTGTTACGAGTTTCTGCTCTAATGAGCTGGTTCAAAAGCCATTTGTCTCTCAAGAGTATTCAACCCAAGGGGCTCCACTTTTGCGACGTCTCAAGTTCTCACCAAAAGCGCTGCTCTTAGGAGTTCTCCTCTGACGAGGTAGCTGCTTACGCAGAGTCTTTCCAAGCGTTTCCCTCTTACGAGGCCCTAGTCCTAATGGGCAACTTCTCTTACGAGCTGTCCTCAAGGGCTTTGTTCACTCTCACGAGATGTCCTTGTGGATTATCCATACTCTCAAGAGTTCCACTCTAATGAGCCGTCTAAACTGGCGTTGTGCACTCTGACGAGATATCCTCACGGACATTCATGCTCTCAAGAGCTCCCCCGAATAATAAACCCTTTGCTCTTGTGGGCCACTCTCTGATGAATCCTCCCTTGTGGTATTGATTCGCTCTTGCGGGCATCTACCTCGTCACGAGTTCCACTCTGCAACTCTCTTTCATGAGATGTTCCCTTGGGGCTTGCTCGTTCCAAGGAACACGCACCGTTATGGACCGTCTCCCCTCAGGAGAACCCTGCTCGAGGGGGTACCGCGGCCCTCTGAGAGCGCCTACTTTAAGGGTCGTTCTGTGTTTCAGTTTAAAAGACAGACTGCTGACGAGTTATAGAACCAAAGTCCCGCTCAGCTTTTGCAAAGTAAGGTAATTTCCTCGGCCAGGAAGACTTTTGCGCATGTTCAACTTGAGTGAAGCCCATGGTTCGAGTTCGGGTGCGATGGCTCCCCATAGTTTTATTCCATAGGCCCTGTAGCCACTGAAGCTCACTGTAACCCACTGTACCGTAACCCGCTGTAACCCCTGTGGCTTCTCAATGGACGGCTCTGTTGACTGGCTGTCGGCCACGTTCTGCGACCAACAAAAATAGCGGCAAATTATACCTTGGCTGGTACAAGAGAAATGACCCATTCTTACCATTTATGTGATGTAGACGGTCAGTTTTGATTCTTGGTAGCGAAGGAATGACATGGCTTGTTGTGGACGTCTGTGGCCGGGGTGGCCTTGGGCTGAAAAGAGGGGCGCTTGTTTCAGCGCTACGTTCCCTGGAGCTCCATGGTTCTATTTTCCGATTGGTCAAGTTTGGCAGACAATCTCGATTGACGCAAGATCTGTAGAATCAACCAGATAAGCGAGCTCTACCCGCCGCGTTTGTAATTGATTGCATCAAGCCTCAAGAGGCTGCAGTTGCAGATGTGATGCACCATCAGCTGTCCAGGTCCAAGGCTCACACAACTGCCTATCGCCCTGTACATGTTCAACCATGTTTTTCTCGGCCAAAATTAGGCAGACACTCAGTCGCAACTAATTTGCGGTTGGTTGTTTGCTAGCTACCCGGTAGCACAGCACAGCACAGCACAGTGTATGCCGGGAATGAGAAGCACGCATTTCTTTGTTCTCGACCTTAGGCCCCGGCTTCTTTCGCCTTTCACCCTCCATCTGGTTGTCATCAATTCAATCGCTGGCACTTGTCACAATTCACAAAATCCATCCAACTCTCGCGCATCAACATCGACCGACAATTCAAGAGTCATGAGCCCCGGCCCGTCTCCACCACGTCGCAGCCTTAGGCAACGGTACCCCGCGTGGGGTGTCAACAAGCGTGCTGCAGCCCCATTCTCAGCTCGTCAACATCAACGCCAACTCGAACGAGCAGCCCGTCTCAGCTTCACTCCAGATCGTCGACAGCAGCGCGACTCTTTTGCTCCCGCTGACGATGGAGACGACAACAACCAAAGCAACCACCGCGACAGGCCCACGAGACCCGAGTCCCCTTCATCCGCCCAACCTCCATCACCCGCTGAACCTGAGCCCCCTTCACCCGCTCAAATATGCGTCCGCCACCGAACGCTGGGCGATGCTGGCATCATACTCGCGGTCCAGACGTGCCCTCGCGAAGCGCCCGTGCCCCTCGAGATCTACATCTCTCCAGACAATCTCCTCGAGCATCATGACGACCATGCTGGTGACGACAATGATGCCACCAAATTCTGCTCGCGCATCCGGCTCTACTCGTCCGCAGCCATCCATCACCCCCTAAAACGTCGCTCTTTGCACGATTCTGTCCTCGACCAACCTCCTCCGAAGCGTCGACATACTGAGCCATCCGTACAGTCGCGTGATCCTCTGGCGAACTTGCACCTCCCTTGCGCACCGACCCGCCGCCATGACGTTGAGGAACTGGATGAGGAACTGCATGACACTCAACATGCCCCGGCATCTCGACGACCTTCTCTGACAATTGCTTCCTCCCCGCGACGCCGCTCGACCCATCGTGAGAGGCACCAGTCGAGACGCTCCCACACTCCCGCGGACGCATACGTGGTAGATCTCGGAGTCGTGAGGGTATACCCAGCAGCGCAACAAGTCGTTCGTCCGGACACTGATGAAGACGACAGCGTCCGTCATCAGCCTCTGTCGCCGGTCGACCCTGAACTGTCGCCACCCAACACCTCGCTTCCCAGCAGACACGTCTCCCCTGACCCTGACGGAGTTTCGGTGGCTCGATATCCTACCCGTACCGCCGTCCAAAGCGCTGCCAAGACTGCCACGCTCATCGTCCTCGCCCTTCTCTGTGCTTTTCGCTTCATTGTTCCTGTCATCTCAGCTCTCGATATGCTCTTCTACAGCCCTCAGCTCTCCCAGCTGCCCGAATCTCCCCTACAACCAGTGGATTGGTTCCGAGAGGCTACCGAACTTGAGATGGCAGTGTGCTCCGTCTCCCGCATCATCCTGTTCGGCGAGGTCTCCCAGGAAGCACGGCGTTGGCAGTCACAGCCTGGACTTCGACCGGTCAATGGGCCTTTGCATGGGTTTAGGGTCGAGAACGACACGTCTGACGATATCGTCATGCCCGAGCCGGCCTTTGACTCTCCCTTTGCTCCTCGGTACAAGCCGTGGGAGACGGCTTCCAATGGGTTGTATATACCGGAGCCATACTTCTTTCTTGATCTCGTAACTGTACGTTCCATGTCTCTTGGGTGGCAACTTGTGTCTTACTGGTGATAGGTTGTCGACACCATTGTGAACGATGTCCAAGAAATCGCTGACCACGGCCCCCTTGCGTTCCGCTTCACTCAAGGATCGAGTACTCAGTTCCGCTGGTCAACTTCGGCCAACAAGTTCCTCCCTCCGCATGCGTCCCTGCCCACATTGCCATATAACCAGACCGACTACGCGACACCTGGATCAACCGTCTACGGTCTTCCCCCAGCGACCAGTGGCCATCATCCTGATCCAACCGCTCGACCCCGTGAAGTCAATGACATCTATAATCTGGACCCGTCTCTGACTGGGTTATGCCAACGTCTCACGCATCACCTGATACATGCCAGACTTGCCAATATCCTTCTAATCGATGACCTCATCCACCGCTTCCCTGATGAATCTCTTGCTCGCGCGGCCTTCATCTCGCTCCGTCTGTCCCATCTCCGCGGACTACGCCAAGACGGCAACGGTACCTGGGGATCAGATCAGCAGAGGCTCGACTGCATGTACCCTCGTCCCACCTTCGACCTCGGTGCTCCGGTGACCAGAGTCACACGACCTCTTCCATCAGATGTAACGCGGGTGCCATCGGGAATACCACCCGAGTACTTGGAACGGGTGTTTGAGGCGCATCACACAAGGACTTTACGATCCCGTAGCTTCGATGCGTCTGTCTCTAGCGCCTGTGAGTACCAATCCCCGACGGTCCTTGTTCTGGTTTGTGCCTATTGTTTTCTGACGCTTGATGTTGGGAATAGCCTCGACCTCAACCGGATCGCCTGCGACAACTTGCCATCCCTCACAATGGCCGACACCTGCACTCTGGTCTAGAGACCAAATCGAAAACCGGACAGCCCATGACCTCGTTGATATTATTGGTATCATAGTGAATCATGACCTTCTAGAGGAAGGAGAACCAATGGAACGGAATTTATTCCGCCTTGTCGAATACGAAGGTGACTTGGCGCAGCTATGCCAACATCTTGACCAACTCAACGAGCGAGTCCAGCAAGTACTTCAAGCAACGCACAGCTCAACGTCTACGTCATCGTCACCGGAGTGGTCTCGCACACAGTCATCAGTGAAACGGCTGCAGGATGCATCGCAGTTTTTGAGCGAGGTAGCAACCGTCCGCATCTGCGAGATGAGCCATAGGCTCAAGCGCGGAGTCGCACTCTTGGAGGAGACGGAGCTGCGGCTGCACAGGCTCCGGTCTGAGATACAGAGGCATATCTCAGCTGGCTGGGTCGGGCCGCCAATAGACGTTAGGCGCAGTGGCAAACAGCCTAGCCTCATCCACTTCCCTGATCTTGATAGCATGATTGCTGAGTGGCAGAAAGTCACCAAGTGGGCGCAGGACGAAGGCTCAAGGGTCGAGGAGGCATATGCCGCCCAATCTTTCTGGTTTCGCCAGCTGCGCAAGCAAGAGGATCAAGACAAAGAATTTAAGTCGCGGCCGATCATCTTTTCGAGGTGGAGTATGAGAGATGCGAGGATGGACCCGTTCGGCGCCGAGTCCTTTTGCTGGGATGGGGGGCCAGTCGAGGGAAGTGCTACCAAGAAGCTGAAGGGGTGTGGTGATGCTGCCCTACGACACGGGAAGCAATAAGCGAGACTTACCGAGTGCCTTGGTTTCTGTCCGCTGAAGCAGAGGTTTGGCTGTTGACAGCATATGGGAAAGTCATTTCTGTCAGGCAACTCATCATCACAGCAGCTCGGAGTTGAGGGCAACCTCCAGAGTCGTCAGATACTTGTCAGCTATATCCGCGATACTGTCACAAAAGGACATGATTTGCCAATTTCTACTTTCGAATTTGCATCTGAGATATGCTTCAGACGATTCTCAACTACTGCTTATTTGACCAGGACTACTCAAGCCGAAGAAGAGGCTACGTTGCTAGAGGAAGAGCCTTTAGACCAAGTTCCTAGTGACACCTCATATAACTGATTTCTTCCTCGTTCCTGGCCAGGCCGCGTCTCACTCGAGTTTCTTGTTCTCATCGCCGCCCAGATAACCAGTCTTCAAACCGCTGACTGCCTTTTTTACCTCGACCTGTGTGTGAGACTGTGCGCCCGCCCCCCGCGCTGGTACTGTCACATCCGATTGGAGACCTCGTGTGATACGTCTATTTAAACGTCGTGGCGCCGTTTACGGGAGCTGCCTATTCCACTCGTATACAACCGCGTCTTGACGCCGCGACGGGATCTAGTTCTGTTGTAGTAAATAGACGTGTTGTAGACGTTGCACTCTAGAAGCAGGGTTTAGGACGAGAGTGATGCCCTTAAGTGCTGGTCTCTGCTTTGGAAGTCCGTGTGGTGCTTTTGTAGCTGGTTTCTGTCAAGCTAAGCTATCATGGTGGAATCCTCAGATGCTCCCCCGTAACTTGAAACCTAAGCGCGGCAATGTTGAGGCTAGTTGACTAGTTGGGCCCCTCCTAAGAATGTCACATAGCACCATGGATTATCCTCTGGTTGTTGACAAGTCAGATCGCTGAGCGCCAGCCTCTCTCACGGAGGAAAAGCAGCAGCTCGGGAGAGAGATTGGGTGGTGAGAACAGATGTGTTGCTCAATGCACAAAGTACCTCTCGATCGTCAACACATGCTGAGATGGGCCATGAAGCGGCCGGTCGATCTGACTATATTAGACGGCATCTTCAAAGCCTGTCGGTGCCAATCGGATGGGACCAGCAGAGGAACTTGCCAGTAGCCACAGGTGGCAACTCTGCTCTCCTAGGGGAAGAGTCCCATTTCGTTTCATTCATGAAGAGCCGGAAATGGATTCCATCTGGTCATAGAGTGGTCGAGAGACGGCATCGTGCTATCAAAGACGGATGACCAGATCGGTAATCTCAACTTGATCAAACCAGAATCGTTGCGAGCAAGAAAAGCAAGAGTAGGACCGAGAACCGTATCTCCCTCCAGATTCACCGATAATGGAGGACGTGACGGGATCTGAAACCGCAATGGCTGCCGTATCTATGTGAGCCTACGGGTTATACTCTGTTTCAGCAACCCGGATCCTCGACTGGGCCACTTTCATGATGCCGCTATGTCGTTATTATTGGTTATGGATGTCCTTCAAACCACTTCGCGAGTCAACGCGCGCAACATGGAGCGTCTGACGCCCAGCTGGCGTTCAGACCAACTGACCGCTGTCGAATGCGCAGAGACATGGACCCTATATGCGTTTCCCGGGATAGTTGCATGGATAAACTGGCGACACTCTGGTTAGGGGCTTCTCAACCTACCTCTGACCCCCGAAATCTAACGGTCAGAAGTAGAGTAATTCCAACTTCAAATATCCGGACCCTCTGGCCAAGCCAACCTTGAAACACGCATCCACGTCATTCCTGAACTTGCCAACCTTGGATCCTCTCGCGCCTCTATCTCCATTGAGGCGGATGAAACTTGGCATTAGGTCAACGAAGCCAGGAGAGTGACTGGCTAGCGTTGTTATTGAGCATGCCTCGAGATGTTCTTGGACAGGTAGATTCTAGTTCTTATAGACTCTCTCACATTAGATGGCGCTTATGGCTCTAGTATCTGCCCCATTGTTTCGTACGTGATCTACAACACAAGCACCCTCAGCGTCTAGGCAGAACAATTACAACGCCAGCCGACGGGCCTACACCTCAGGACTTTCGCACACACCATATCAGTACAAGACGACTTCGAGGTAGATCTAACAAAGGGATCAAACAATTCGTCTCAGAGGCTCTCACTCTCAAGACAAAATGCAGTCCGATCGAGGTAAAACACGCATTAGGACTGTCTAGTCATTGCTCTTTGTCTCTCCGTACACCCTGAGATATGAGAGGAAGACAGGCAGCACGAGAACGCTTGATGACATTTTGAATCAGCCCGATGCCATGCAACTTCAGGTCGTCGTTCGATTCTGACTGGAATGTGGTTGGTCATGGCTCTGGTGAGAACGATGCAGTTGGTGGGCGTGAGATGGTGTACGCGCTGGCTTCATATAGGACACAATATCCGCCACCCAAGAAACTGACTGAGCGTTTCAGGTATGACACGGTGTGGTACCTGGTGGAGTCGTCCTTGTCATGATACGGGAGGGCGTGACTTTTTGCTGTGGCGTGATTGAGAAGTTAACATTTAACCTGGACTGAAAATAACCAGCGGCAAGCTGGTTGTTACATAAGCCAACTGAAGGGAAATCGGACAGTGGCAATTTTGTTAGCATTGGTTGTGATGCTGTGGTGTATCAAAATATCTAATTCTTGTGTAACAGTACAAGTTATCCCTGAATGGGAGAACCATGTCTTTGGATAGTCAATATAAGTTGTGAGTGATTCTAATCTGGCTCACCAAGGGTGACCGCTTTCCTCAACTCATGGTCAACGACTATACCTGCTGTTGTCAAGTGTGAACAGGGAGTCTGTCTATATGGCATATACTAAATGCTAAAACACCCTGGACTCGTTTTGAGTTGTTCGAGGTTCACTGGCATGTTGATTAGGTTGTGGCTGTCTGGACATTGTAGGGGCCACCGACGAAGACTGCGCTGGCTGAGATGACGATGACGACTGCATGGGTCTAATGAGGCCTAGAAGAAAACGATTACAGATGTCTTGAGACCTGTTCCTAGTATCTACCCTGTTACCATGTGTTGCTAAAGGGTCCTTGAGAGACAAAGACACAATTGCATTCCCTTCAACTCCCGTGGCCATCCATCATGCTCTTAGCCGGCCCTCGGGGTTGAAGTTCAATCAATACAGAGTAGACATTCCTCCGTGTCGAGGGGCCTTCAACCTGGAGGATAGTTCACTGCCGGCAAGGACAAGGACAAGGAGAGACAGGAAACATCAAGATCAACAGGGTCGTTCATCACGAAGTAGCAGATGCATAACTGACGCCACAAGCAAAACAACATGTCGGATTGTACAGCATGATTCTTCCAAAGACTGGTTGCTTGGGTGATGAATTGGGCTAAAGTCAGTTAATATTCCTCTAAATATCACCAAATGTTCCTCTAAAAAGACTGTAACCAAAGCTATACCACTTGTCTGCGGAGCTTGCCTCTAACCTCACGCTCAAGAAAAGAAAACGGAGCCTCGTTCTACATGCAATAGAGGCACCCAAACCTAATAAATCCATCAAGTCATCAATTTCCCCATCCACGGATACTCTGTAAATTCGGTCTTGAAGAACCATTTCTACTTCGTTGCAGCACAAGCAGTGTTCATGAGAATGGCAAAAGTGCTGCATGACGGAGCCTGAAGGATCAAATTGCCCAACTCTGTGCGCAACTTGGCTACTGTATCGGTAGCTTCGGGTGAACATCTCATGGCCCGAATTGCCCATGCCAGCGTAGTCACGCCTTGAACCCATTCCTTGTGGTTGAGCTGGGCCTTGAGGGACGCTGGGGGAGTTTTCATGACTGGGTGAGACGTAGGAGGAGGCATCGTCGGTTGGCGCGCCACGTTCGTTTGACGCTGGGCGGTACTGGCCGGAGGGGATCCATGCTGTGTCATGAACTGCTCCGAAAGGGACGACGACCCATGGGCCTGAGAGTCCCTGACAGAGCGGGAAAGATTCGTCTTTGGGGCACCAGAGGATGCTGAGTCGTTTGGATCGACGTCACTCCAGGCTTGTGGTGCTGAAGTCACCTCTTGAACCCAGGATGGAATGTTGACACCAGTAACGTGTTGGCTGTGTTGCTGCTGGGGGATTGGGGTTGGGGCAGCTTGGTGTGGCTCTGAGACTGGTAGAGGTTGATATAGGTGCATCTGAGCTTGGTGTTGAATCTCCTGTGGCTGAGCCTGCTGCTGCATGAGCTGGTATCCTTGGCCCTGAGCTTGATGTGGCCGAGTTTGTTGCTGAGTCTTGCGGGACTCAGTCTGCTGTTTGCTCTGGTTGAACTGCTCCTGTTGTTGTTGGAGTTTGGTCTCGTATTGTTGTTTTTGTTCTGCAAGCTGAATGTCAAGCTGAGCGTTGAGCTCAGCCTCGATGGTCTGTTTATGGGCAAGCGCTTGGTTTTGGAGCTGTTGCTGGGCAGCCAATTCCCGCTGGTGAAGCTGCTGTTCTCGATTTCTCAGGTCGCGTTGTTGCTTGTCAAGCTGCTGTCCCCGAGTCTGTTGTTGCTTTTCAATCTGCTGCTGCTTAGCTTGCTGTTGGTCAACTCGGGCTTGAGCTTGTTGTTGCTGCTGCTGTAAATACTCCTGCTGTTTCTGTTGCGGTGGCATGTGCTGTTGCTGTCCATGTGTAAACTCGACCTGATACTGCTGTTGCTGCTGCGGCGGTGACTGGTTCTGCCGAGCTTGGTGTGGCTGAGGCTGTTGTTGCCCAAGAGTAAACTGGCCTTGATACTGCTGTTGTGGATAAAACACTTCTTGAGGATAAACATTTTGTTGATGGAAGCCATTGTGCGGATCTTGTTGGTAGTATTGACCCTGATTCTGCTGTTGCTGAGTCGGTAGATCCACGACATCCTCCATATCCACATCTTCATCTTCGCTCTGGGCCTGCGTAAAGACAATCTGTCGACCTGGGACGAACTGTGCAGAGTTGCATGTCTGGGAGTTGAGAGCACCACTGGCAACCACGTCTCTAACGTCAATGCCAACAGACTCGGTCGAGTTGGTGCCGTCGTCGATATCCGGGGCACTCTCGTCCCCATTCCAGTCGTCTTCCCCCCAGGACAGTGTGTAGGGCCTCCATCTGGCCGTACAAGGCTTGCGAAACGTCGCCTGTAGGTGGCCTGCCTCGTGGAGCCGCCGCAGTTGCCAGCCGAGGGCGCTCTCGAGCTTCTTGAGCAGAACTTTGAGGTACGACAGGTCCCCGGTATACTTTCTCAACCCCAGTCTCCCAAGAAGCTCCTCCAGATGGATGGTGGTGCAGGTATCCAAGTTGAGCTGGTACTTGGCCAAGTGTGAGACAAAGATGATGCGGTCGCGCGCCTCCCAGGGGATTCGGATGGAGCTGTTTTTCATGATATCGAGGACTGATACACCGCGGATATGCTGAGAGAGTATTAGACCAGGCTTATGAACCTGAAAGACTTGCGAAACCTACCGTTCTGTCTGTAGTCTTTCCGCGGCGCTTTGTTCTAGACGATGATCTAGAATCCCAGTCGTCATCAGAAATGCTGAGATCCACGAGGGAGCTCACCATGTCGTGGTCACAGCTTCGGGCCATGTTGGAAGTGGCAGAGAGTAGATGATATTGGCGCTGATGAGACAAGCACAGGACTGCTGATGAAGGTGGTGAGAGCTAGAAGACGGGAGACTTGGGAAAAGAGGATGGACATACAAGACAAGGATGGGATGGTGTACCATAAGAATGCCAGCAAGCTGCAGTCTCCCAATACAACTCCATTCATTGGTGGAATTTGCATCCCGGGATGCTGGACGCCCAAATCAATGTCGTTTTCCCAGGTAAATCTTTCATCTCTGCCATTCCAAACAATTGCCCCAGGAATCCATTCCCTCATCGACACTGCGCTCCAGTTGTCGGCTGTAGCTTGCGTTGATGTTTCCCATCTGAAGAGGCTAGCGGAGGAGACAGTGCGGCAAACGACGGTGCTTGGGGGCCACAGCGAAAGCCCGCGGATGCCATGAGGCGGGAGTACACGTCTTGGTCAAGTCTTTGAGTCAAAGGTAGGTCTTTGAGTAGTATGCATGCACTTAAGCCTCGACCGTGCTCTCATGCAGGCACTTTCACTCTTCTTTGACCACACGCGCGTCATCCCGTCTCCTTTTGCAATCTGGCAAAGCTTTCGTAACGCACCGTCAGCTGGAACGCAATCTGTCGTATCTGGCGGAGCGTTGCGTCGGCCTGGGCGGCATCTTTGGAGAGTTGCTTGAGGCGCTCCCGGGCTCGGCTGTGCTCTTGTCGAAACTGCAGAGAGAATCTTGTTAGCCGGGGCGTGAAACTCGACTCTAGATAATGCAGACTCACGTCGTAGATGGCAACCGAGATATCCATCCAGCTCCCCCAGGCCCGTTGCTCCGATCGATTGATCATGTCTGCTATGGCCAAGATGTCCTTGATGAGCCACGAAGTCTGCGGGATACTGCGTAGGGCTGTCTTGACCTGGCTGACACCCCCTTCACCGGGTCGTGTCCTTCTCCCCATGGAAATCTCTATGACCCTGTCGATGGTCGCCCGCTCTCTGTCCAAGCCCTCGTAACCCGCGTTGACAATGTCCAACAGTCTCTGCTGGTACCTGGTCGCCTCCTGCATCCGATACCACGACGCCGAGCGGAGACTCCACCACGAAGGGTCGTCGGACGAGTTGTCGATCATGTCGTCCAGCTCTCCTACCAATACCTTGAGCTGGTGGTAGTCTCTGGTACTCCGAGCCTCAATCTCCTCGACGTATGCTGCATTCAGCTCGCGGAGTGCCTCGACCGCAATCCTTGACTGCTCAAAGCTGGCTTGAAGGTGGTAGGACTCGACGGGGAATGCCTTGCGGAGGGCCCAGTAGGTTTGCTCCAGCGCCTTGGGCAGAACTTCTGATTCATCCTTGGTGATATGCCGGTCAAAGTTCAGCACTGGCAACTCGAGACGCTCAGACTTGCCACCCGATAACCATTGCGATGTCGAGTGCTCAAAGCTGGTGAGCCTCTGGGCGATGGCGTAGACCATCTTGTTTGCAACGAGGGCTGGCGCGGCTAAGAGGAGGAACTTGAGCAGCATGTAGACAAAGACCATGAGTCCGACGAAGCCTGCCGTGTAGAGAACCGGTCGGCTGAGGAGAATTGTATATAGAATCCACCAGGCTTGACGCATGCCGTTGGAGATCCAGGTCGCTCGCTGTGAGAGGGTGGGCTCGGCCGGGGG
>JAADYS010001448.1:0-32500 GCA_012931995.1 Fusarium albosuccineum
CTTCGTCACAGAACTCCTCGGCACTGATCTTCACCGATTATTGACGTCGCGTCCCCTCGAGAAGCAGTTCATCCAGTATTTCCTCTATCAGATTATGGTACGACCGACAAAATTCATGCCCAATGCGTCGCATCCCCATTGTAAGAAACCTAGCTAACGCTCTTGTCTTACAGCGGGGACTGAAGTACGTGCATTCGGCCGGCGTCGTTCACCGCGATCTCAAGCCCAGCAACATTCTTGTCAACGAGAACTGTGATCTCAAGATTTGCGACTTTGGTCTTGCGCGGATTCAGGACCCCCAGATGACGGGCTACGTTTCCACCCGGTACTACCGAGCCCCTGAGATCATGCTCACCTGGCAAAAATATGACGTCGAGGTTGATATCTGGAGCGCCGGCTGCATCTTTGCCGAGATGCTTGAGGGCAAACCCCTGTTCCCCGGCAAGGATCACGTCAACCAGTTCTCCATCATCACCGAGCTCCTGGGCACTCCTCCCGACGATGTTATCAACACCATCGCTAGCGAGAACGTGAGTTATCTTGCTGCTGCTGCTGCTTGCAGGACGGTTTATCTATAGAACATCAAAGGCTGACTGTGGAACCAGACTCTGCGATTCGTCAAGTCGCTACCCAAGCGCGAGCGACAGCCCCTGCGAAACAAATTCAAGAATGCCGATGATTCAGGTGAGTCACTGCCTGCTGGACGGCGCGAGACGTGGGCGAAGATTAACAGTGACAACCACAGCTATCGATCTTCTCGAGCGCATGCTGGTCTTTGACCCTAAGAAGCGGATAACGGCTACCGAGGCACTTGCCCACGACTATCTTGCTCCCTACCATGACCCCACTGACGAGCCCGTGGCCGAGGAGAAGTTCGACTGGAGCTTCAACGACGCTGACCTGCCCGTTGACACATGGAAGATCATGATGTAAGCCCCAATCCATACCAGATGTCTGGGCCAATTAAGTTGTTAACGTGTCCCAGGTACTCGGAAATACTCGACTACCATAACGTGGAAGCCGGTGTTACCAACATGGAGGAACAATTCAACGGGCAATAGACAAGGGGTGGACAATGAAGGGAAGAGGACCATCATGATGATGATGATGATGCTACCAGTGCATAAGCATTTGAGGGAGAAGCAGACCAAGTCGCAATGCCGATGATACCACGAAATTCAACCAACGCACACCCATAAATCCACTACACTCACATCCCGTGCCTACATATATGAAAAGAAGGAGACGATGGGAGCAAGACATGACGGGGCATATGGCGAGACTTTTGTTTTCTTGATTTTCTTTTCTCCGAGACGCAAACATGAGAAGCGCATGCACATGCAAATACACGAACGCACGTATGGCGTTGGGGAGACGGGACAGGATTTTGGAATCGGCAGAGAAAGGGGGGGTTCCATGGATGGAGGAAACTTTGGGGCAAAGGGGGATTTGTTTTTACCTCTGGTTGTCTCCTTGTCTCCTTTTCCCCCAAGCATATATGGATTTGGTTTTTGTTTTTTCTTGGTTCTGAACTTTTTTCCCCCAGTACAGATGTGATGCAGCGGGGCATGGAAAAAATACACGACGCATGGGGGTTTTGATGTTTTACTTGGGTTTGTTGCTCGTGTAGTTCTCTAGTTCGCGTTTTGGTTGCTTTTCGAGTATAGAATTCTGCCAATGATACCGTCCATGGTAACTGCGCATGATGAAGCTGGGGGCCATGTATTATAGTATTGCGGTTCGTGCGTTTTGTAGAGTGGCGAGTAATCATGATGGATGTCTTGCAAGTCATCATACAGCCGCGGGCGGGTTGACATATCATGCCGGCAGATGATGCGAGCCAAGGTGCTCCAGGTTTGAAACAAGGCAAGAAAAGAGGACGCATCAGCTTCTCAACGTATCTTGTTTTGTTTATGATCTTGCGAATATATCAAGGGGACAATTTTTGGGGGGCTAGTCTAGCTTAGACGCTTGCTTTCTTCTCGAGCGCCGCCATGATCGGCTTACCTTCTCTTGTGCAAATGTTTGGTATAACATGTACATATACCAAAGCGCCTACCCTCATCTACCTACTCTACGGTGCTCTATTCTTCTAGTAGAGCTTGCAAATCCTCCATTTCACCGCTGTGATATATCATGTCGTAAAATTGACCTCGGGCATGGTACAGGTCTCGAGGGGAGCCACATCTAAACAAAAGGGTCGAGCCCATTAGCATGGCTTCTACTCCAGGAACATCATCAGTGCGTAACTCACTCAAGCACGTGCCCCGCGCTCATGACAACGACGGTATCATAATCGATGATAGTGCGCAGACGATGCGCAATCGTCACAAGAGTTCGGTCTCCACCAGCATCCTCGAGTTCCTGCCGAAGCACACTCTGGATGCCTCTGTCTGTCTCATAATCCATGCTTGCCGTCGCTTCGTCTAGCAGCATCAGCTTGCTCTGGCGGATGAGCGCACGGCACAGCGAGAGAACCTGCCGCTGGCCATGCGAAAAGTTCTCGCCGCGGGCATCAACGCCTGTCGTGAGAGTCACAGCATTGTGGTCGTCATCGTCGATGATGTGCTCTTCATTATCACTGTCATCGGAGGCGTGGGGAGAGAAGGAGGCGATGCCTTTGCAATTGTCAAGGGCTTTGTCTAGGACGTCTTTGGAAACCTGGCCGCCTGGGTCCAGATTGGACTCCACCGTGCCGTTGAACAGGACGGCTTCTTGGGGAATGATGGTCAGGCTTTCCCGGAGGCGATGTCGAGGGACTTTGGTGATGTCAATGCCGTCGTACAGAATCTCTCCAGAAACGACGTGCGTGAAGCGTAGCAGGGACAGCACCAACTGGAAGCATGATCATCAGTGATACTGGAGGGAGCATACACAAGGGAGCAACCGACACATACCGTACTCTTGCCAGACCCTGTTCGTCCCACCACGGCCACACGTTCGCCCGCCTTGAATTTGAGGTTGACATTGGTGAGAATGTCAGGCCCATCAGGATCATATCGAATCGTCACATTCCGGAACTCAATCTCACCAGATCGAGGCCAATCTTGTGGAATAACATGTGATGGGTCGTCGGTGTATTCGCCCTCCTCTTGATATGTTTCGTCATCCTTCTCCTCGGGCTCCAACTTGACGTATTCTTTGACTCGGTGAAACTAGACCTTCGGGTTAGCGGTGGCCAGTACATTAGCCCTGATAATACTCACACTCTGCATCTCTACTTCGAGGTCGTTCATCGCTCGAACCAGTAACAGAATGGTCTGGCTGAGCCCATTAGCATTAGTGAGAGAAAAGCCCACAAGCCCTGCCGCTACAACTCCAGTTTGAGACACAGCGATGATGCCTGCCGACAAACTAACAAGCGCCGTCACAAAGTCCACCCGTACTGCCACCCAACGGTTCGCGTTGAAGCTGGCCTCTGAGCTCGCTGACCAAGTGCGCAACTTTGCGGCTAATTCCTCCCTAAACGTTGACGACATGCCCGCCCTGGCGCGGATGACAGAGAGTCCCGCAAGAGTATCAGCGAATTGAGAGAACACGGGTGACTGGGCTGAAGAGGTAAGTCGCTTAATAACAACCGCAGTGCGCGTGTACATCTCGCCGATAAGGACACCAAATAGGCAAGTAAAGAGTGCCGGGACCATGAAGATGGGCATGATGCTACTCACGGCCGCGATACGGAATAGCATGAGAAGCAGCGTATCGAGCATGATTCGCAGCATCGTGCTGATAGTCCCGTCGATAGACGCCATATCGCTCGAGAAGCGGTTGGTGATACGCCCAATCGGAATATGCTTGAACCAGGACAACGAAACGCGCATGATAGCACGGATGAAGTCGTTATGGAGTCGCCTAGCAGCACGCCAGGCTCCCCATTCAAACAGGATAATTACCAGACAATAAGTGCCAATCTCGAGAAAGGTGAGAGCGGCAAAGATTCCCATGTAATAGGCGATATCGATGTGGGCTTTCTGGTTGTAGGCTTCGACCCAGACCGAGAGCCATAACGTGCTAGCGAAGGTGAAGATATTGGTACCAAGCAAGAGTCCAAGACACACGACAACAAACACCGTATGTCCAAAGTAGTTCATATACTGCAAAACTATGACCGAGTTAGCGGGTTCTCGCAGCGAAGGCGTTGCATCATACAAGTCATCCGGCCAACCTTCCCAGAGGCCTTCATTTCCTGGCTCACAATATCTCTGAGCGTCTTCCCCCCCGAGATCTTGTTTGTATCGTTCAAAGAATCACCGCTGGGTTGTATCTCGGGCTCGGTCTCGCCGGGAGCTTCAGTTTCCTCGGCGTCTCCTCCCAAGACTTGGGCGATGGCGATGGGTTTTCGGGCCACGCCAATCTGGGGCTCGGCCGACTTGACCTGCCCCTTTTCTAGAGAGACATAGAAGTCGGCTTGTTCAGAGATCCAGGGCAGGTTAGTCACAAGGACTGTCGTTCTCCCACTCAGGAGGTCAGTACAGAAGCAGTGCTTCCAGACACCAGCTGCTGTCTTGGCGTCGAGAGCAGCAAAGATATCGTCGAGCAGTAGGAGAGGTGCCTTGGAGTATAATGCCCTCGCAAGAGCAACTCTGGCCTTTTGGCCTCCTGAGAGAGAGGTTCCATTCTCACCTACCGTGGTCAAGTCTCTGGCTGGTAACTCTTTGAAATCCTCCCATAGACAGCAGGCCTCGATAATACGATCGTAGCGTAGTTTCTCCATCGGACTGCCAAAGAGAACGTTGGCTTGGATTGTTTCGTTCTGTAGCCATGCCGACTGTGACGCAAACGCCACATCCTCAGGTCTTGTTACAGAGCCGCTTTCAATGTACGTCTCACCTAGGATGGACAACAAGAGAGTGGTCTTGCCACTTCCACTTGGACCACTGACGACGTTTAGACCTCCCTGAGTGAAATCAAGCGTGATATCGTTCAAGGTGAAAGTGGCCTTCTTGGTTTTCCGGAACGACGCACCGTCAATTCGCAGCGGACCTACTGGATAGCGAACAATAGGAACGGTACTCTCAAAGTACTTGTCTAGTCGTCCTACCGATACCAAGGCACTAGCAAAGTTCCGACCAAAGGCACTGGCCTGCATAATGTTTCTGCGGACGTTCTTGACGAGGAATATGGTAGTAAAAGCGGTTGCCGCATCAAGACGACGCTTCTCAACGCCCACATGAAGTCCAAACATGACAAGCAACGACAGATAAGGGAAGATCTGCATGACTTGGTTCAGCATGGCTTGAAGCATCGACGTCCTCCAGAGTTCTTTCTGCTCGGCGGCACGGGCCTCGATGATCTTTTCGGTGATGGGCGTCTCCCAAGCAAAATACTTGATGGCGCGGAGGGAAGCAAGGTACTCTGTGACCAAAGACATACGGGAGTCCTGAGCCTTCCTGACACGACGCTGAGAGAAGAACATCTTGCGTCCGAGCCAGACCGAAAGGGGAGTTGCCAGGAAGAGGATGACGGTCCCGACCAATGAAGCCCAGCCAAGCATATTATACATGCCAACAAGGGAGATGATGGTACCTGCAGGGACACCGACGGTGGCCTGGATCATGTCTCGTGCCCTATAAATAGCGTCTACGTCAGATGCCATCAAGTTTGCCAGACGTCCCGCCGAGGTGCTCTTGGTAGTTGTTTGGGTTTTCCGGTGGCCTGACTTTGCGCCTCCTGACTGTAACTCGAAAGGATCCTCCTCCATCTCCATCGAGTCTAGAGCAGTGTAGTATAACTCCTGGGTGAAGGCAGATTTAATGCGCACAACAAGACGGGTGGAGGTGAATATGTACTGTTGGAAGCAGACAGAGCGGCCTAAGGGACCAACAAACATGAGAACCAGCCAGAGCCAGGGCTTGTAAATAGCACCGTTTGGGTTAGCAAGATAATCAAGCAGCTTAAACATGGCATAAGCAGCCACGTTCTCTACCGTATAGGCGGTGCCGACCCAGATGGTCATGAGGAGCAACTCAGTCCTCTGGAAGCGAAGGGTAGTACGCAACGTCTTTTTTGAGATTGAGCGGGCTTTCTGAACCTGGCGTAGGAGATACATGGGCTCGTCATACCAAGCAATCTTGGGAATGTCAGCCATTTCGAGTTTGCGCTTAGTACCCTTCCAGATAACCGGTGTTAGCCAGTCATAGGTACAGTAGTAAGTGAACCAACTGCAAGTCTCTTCAGGGGCAGGCTCCTCTTGGTTGTATCCAGGGATATTCAAATCGACCGGTAGGGGCGTCCATTCCCTCGGAGTGGTGATGGCTACAGCAAATGCTACGGCCAGAGCGATGACGCCTCCGGAAACACCAGTATCACGGAAACACTCTGTGCCTGTCTGAATGCAAGGTAGAGCGTAGCCGGCAAGAAGAATAGTCAGCATGGCTGTGAGCACAAGGTTGACTTGATGCAGAGCCACATGGCGCCATTGAAGATGGTTGAAAAGGCGCAGCAGGCCAACAACAAGTGCATATGTAACAAGGGCAGCGTTACTCCAATGAAGCTGGCCTTTGATGCTGGCAATAGTGATGAAAACGACGGCAGCGAGCCGTGCAGCCTGAGCAGTCAGTTCATACCGCCATCGGATTTTGGCGGCTTTTGAACGATTCTCCAAGGCTTGTCGACGAATCTGTATAATTCGGACAACCAGACGTGTCAGGGATACGAGGAGCAATACAGCTTGCGGCGCTCCAGATTGGGCGAGTAGTGACACACGATTGACCCATGGCGCTTGAGACAAGGACATGGCGGTGCCTGGATAGACGCTAGAGACGCTCAGCATGATGCCACCGGGGCGGGCTTATATACGATACGTACCTTGACAAAGAAGAGGTCTGGGAAACCAAAACTGATTGATTTGCATCAAAAGGAGAGAATTCAAACCCGCCGAAGCGGTTGATTACGACTTCCATGATGGCGGAGCAGACATTAGAGGCCCCGCTGCTCAGGTGGGAAAAGACGCTGAGGATGCAGGTGCGAGTGCAAGTGTAAGAAGGAGAGGGAAGGTGCAATCAAGCAAATGCCGGCAAAAGGCAACGCAAGCGAGAGGGACGGGAGGGAAGGAAGGAAGGAAGGAAGGAAGGAAGGAAACTGAGTCACCGATTGCCTAAACTGGCCATCATCCCACCATCACCAGGGAGAGGAAGGAGAAGAAAGGGTCAAGAAAGAGCACTCGAGATCCAGGAAGCAGCAACCAAGCACGTTATCAGTTGAAGTCCGAAAAGCCCTCGAGCTGGAACTGGAGGTGGGGCCCATCATGGCCGACCCCGGGGCAGGCTCCAGCAGCTGGACTCTTAGCTGCTTAGCGCTGCGGGCGGCCACGCTTTCAGTGGACGCGCGCCCTGGAAGCGGCCCCTCCAGCCGGGGGCCTCGATCCACTGCAGCAGGGACCCGCCGCCAAAAGCACAGCCCGCATCCACAGAACACGGGGGGATACGGCAGACGCAACGGCTACAACGCCAATTGACCACTGACGGCCAGCTCTGTCTTTGATTGACCGCCTCGCCGTGCCAATGCTTGCTGACCGGTTTCGGTGAAGGCCGCGTCGATGCCTGATGGCCGGGCGCCGTGAAACCTTCAGCTGAGCAGGCAGCTAGTTTTCTCTTTTCTCTCTTGTCTCATCACCGCGGTGAGTGAGGCGCCGATGTAGGTGCCGAACCGAGTTGGATGTGAACAAGTGCCAATGATGAATGCAATGGCCGTGGCCAGAGGGTGTGAGCACCGTTTGTTGCACACACTCCAGCCCTGTATTCGAAGTAGTCGGACTTACTACCAAGCTAAGTCCGGATCATGATAGCATCAAAAGGCAATATGCGGTGTCTAATAGTGAGAGCATAAACACATCATCTCGTGACCTAGCCCAGGTCGCATTGAGCAAGCCATCTCCTTCTTCCGTGGTCTGCCAGGCTTGCTCAAATTCGGACCGAGTCGGAGATGGGCTCATATATCAGCGAGTTTCTGCTCTTGCTGCGTCATCTAGGTCTCCGGGTTCTAGACATAAGAATCTGTCTACTTGGTCCACCTTTATTTGTCTCTCCCATCATACTCTCCCTACTCGGCAGACTTGTCCCAAGCTAAGACAGGTCAAGGAGATCTAACAGCTCCAACCTCACCAACTAGCACTCAAGCCCAGTGTTTATACATCCAAAATACATCCAAAATACATCCAAACTAGACGATCACCTGAATTGGTTTCTCGTAATTCTGATTCATACCGAAGGACTCTGTCAACTAAAACTAGCCAGCCACTGCTTAAACCATCCAATACAAATCCCCAAAGTCTTTCCAAGTACTCCCCTCAAGAGCGATGCCTTTTTAGCATCTGCCCTTGACACTCACAATACTATTTGTATCTCATCACTGCGTTCGTCAAGTCGAACAGGCCAATAGCAGACGTTTTTGTCATTGGAGAGTGACGACGGATCCATACAATGACGCGGCATGGACTGACACTTTTGGAAACCTGGCTCCGGAAAGCTTGAAAGCAATCGATTCGAACATCATCTGGGTCGTGATTCGTCTATATGGGGAAAATTGACATTGCCACTTGTTCGTTCTAAAGGCGGATCTCGGCGTCACCACTTGTGCCCAATGCTCGATGCTGCGGCTGACTGAAGCATGAGTCCTAAGGTTTGTTCACAAACGATATTACCCTATTGGGTGAGAAGTCTGTCACCAAGTGACATCTAATCATCTACAGGTTTACGAAAGAACGAGTAGAAGCAATAAGCTATGGGAAATATCTCAGTAGGGGGAGATACACAACCTGTCGCTTAAGTACATCAAGCACAGTGCACTCTCAAGATTTCAATACTCACCCCTGCAAAAACCGGCTTATCTCCAGGGTAGCCGACACTTCGTTGGGATGGCATCATCTTCCTTCCCTGTGATGACTCGGCTTTGCAAGCCGTGTTTGGCTTTGTGATTGGCTCACCATCCATAATGAGGGGATTGTTGACTAGGTTGGTTTGAATGCTTTTGTTGGATGTGGTGTATGATACGAAATGTGTAAGTGACTGACTGACCCACTCACCACACCTTTGTTCTCCGGAAACTCAACCACCGGACAGTTAGAGAGACACTAAACACAGACAGTAGAATCAAATAAAGGAACCATGCCCAACCACTAGCAGCGTTAGAGCGTAGGAGTCCAGAAACGAAGGCGTGAGGAGGGGCGTCTGTAGACGGCCCTTGGTCTGTAATACCACCATATCGACCCAGCACTAGCAAATAGCAAAGAGCCCTGCAAGGCTACGGGCCGAGGCACCTTCCCGCTCCTGCCACGAGACAAGCACAATATCGGAAGGAGCAAAAAGATGGCACAACACCACACCAAAACTGCCATGGCATCACAATCCACAACAACATCAAAAATGAAGATTTCTCGGTATACCAGGGACTCGAACCCTGAGCCTTAGTCTTAGGAGGACTACGCGCTACCATTGCGCCAGCACACCGCGTCTTTTGATGAGCTGTGGTGAAGTTTTTGTTATTTCAATATATGATATGAGTGTTGAAGACAGATGGGAGGTTTGGGACAAGATTTCGCCCAGATCTGCGGTTTATTATAGGTTTGGGACAAACCTGCTTCCCTTTACCTGACAAAATAGTATAGTGAAGAAGGACTGGCTTACAATTCGTTTGTTGGCTTCTCACCTTGTCGCGTGGTGGTTCGTGTCCTCAGTCAACATCGTGAATTTCCCTTTTCGGCATATCCCGAAATATCTTGCTTGGCGGGTAGGGCTGATGCGCCTCGGGCCGTGGCTTTTTTTAGACAGCAGTGCGTGATGGGGGAAGGAGCTCGTCCTGCAGGCAGGCCGTCGCACCTGCCACATCCAAATTGGAATGGCTTCGTTTGGAAGGGCTTCTCGCCGGGCTAACACAGACAGGCATTACAACGTATAACTATGGAGTGGTCTAAGTAGTTAGGAGTAGAGGTAAGGGACCATGATTGATTGGATATCCTAAAGGAGGAATGAGCTGGACTTCTATGCTATGGGTGCCGATCGCTGCTCCTGGTCTAGTTGGACATTAGCATCGAGGGTTCAACCACAAGGTGCATATTCACATGTGTACAGCAGGGAGATAGGGGGACCAACGCCCGATATTTCCTGGACTTACTCTCATCAAGATAACATCATAAGCCTGTCCTTTTTGGGGCAGTTCTCTTCATAAGGAGGTACTAAAGATTCAGGAATATCTTATTCTTTTAGGACAGTATTCCCTTCTTCTTAGATTAGATTAGCCTCATATTAGCGATGAGCTTAGGTTTGTATTAGGATTTAATCACTGGCAATTAAGACCTCAGTGTGCCAGAAACATCAATCACTGGGTTTTTTTCGTTTGCCGGGGGCACCTCTACAATCACGATTAGGCGGTGATTAAGGTGGAATTTATACCTGGCGGCGGCTACTTGAGAATCATCACCATTTATTATACTGCTCGACTTGACAGTTCGTATATTTTCATGGCCATAAGATACCTGCTCCATTTGCCGTAGCCACAAGCCGTGTCATGGAGGGTTAACCTCCACGATCTATCCTTTCCGAGTCTTTTCCCCACTCTCTTGTTCATGGCCTAAACACACAGCCGTCGCGTAATCCCCATCATGGCTTATTGAGACTAGGGCGCTCTCATCTTCAGCTTCACCCTCGCCGCTGCGTATGCGTGCCACCGGTGGGCCGCTCCCTAACCTCTCCCCATTCATAGCCCGTCTCTCAATCATCACGTCGTGAAACGTCAGGCGCCGGTGCGGATGCGCCTTGATGGCTGCTTCTTTTGCAGCAAACCTGATATGAGATTTGTGTCAGCGGCCTTTCTGCTGCGCCATTGTCGCAATGCATTACCTCCCTGCGACAAAGGCAGCGCAATTCCACAGCTCGGGATCGCTTGCAGCAATGTTTTCGTGAGACCGCCCATCCTCCACCAATTTGCCGTCTTGGACCGGCACACGTGTGAGGACGTTTAGACGAGCATCTTTTCTTGCTAGCTCTTCAGGAGACAGGATCCTATTCACGAAGCGTGCGGCCCGTGGGCTCTGGAGAATGCGGTAGATCCGGGATATTTGACAAATGTCGGTCCCAATATTTAGAGGAAAGGGAAACGCTCTCAAGGGCTTCATGTGCAGTTTGTCGCCAGCGGTGTTGGCGTGATGTCGGCCGCACAACTCGAGAATCGTAGCGCGTGCTCCCAATTCCTGGCTGTCAAGCTGCTTACCGTATTCGGCTTGGCGTAAGGCGGCAACTTATCGATTGAGCTCCTGGATCCACTGTTACGTCACCTAGCGCCTTGCTTGCACCTCCTGCTTGTAACCGGAGTAAATGTTCCTTGAAGCTTGGGGCACTGCAAGAGTACTGTGTTTTGAAATCCTTCTTCAATTACTACTTTAATTACCAGCCTGGGGTGACCCAAGCGCCTGCAATGAATGGACGTAGCATTAAGGACGTTTCAGAAAATCTTCAACGCCAAACTCTTCCTACTCCGCATCTGATGGGGGTGTTGAAATCTGTAATAACAGGCAGGCTGACAACCACACACAAAAGAAATTATGACCACACGGTTTTACACTCGACAATGACGTGATGGTTGGGAACAGAGTCTAGGCCAACACTTAAACATGGTGGCGTTTCCCGGTGAAATCGCATGCCTCTACTCGGCAAGGAGAGGTGCACGCTCCTGGTCGGCAGGGGCAGATCGCCAACTGATCTCCCTGCCAGTCCAGGCGGGGACGGCCACAACGACAGTGGAGATGAAGAGGAGAGCCATGATGATGAAAGCAAAGATCCACTGGAAGGCGATGACCTGCTGAAGGAACTGGGAGACACCGATGGCAGCGGAGAGGACACTGAGAGAGAATCCCATGGTGTAATCCTGTTTTTTGTTAGCAGGGTTGCGCTCTCAATTGGAGTGGCTGGACGAACCTTGTAGATGACAATAAAGAAAAGTCCGTATGCGAGAATGGACCAAATGAAGATGTTTCCAAAGATGCGGGGCACCAGGTGGTGGGGGTGAGGAATCATCAGGGCACCATTCCAGTAGATGGCCACAAAGGTCCAGGCCAGAGGGCCAGAGGCGACCGGCGTGTGGATGAAGCGAGGGTAGGTGTTGTGGCGGAAGTAGAGCGAAGAAAGGTTGATAAAGTTGAGGATCAGGACGACCTCAGCCCAGTGGAAGTGGGATCGGACAAAGAGCATGACAAAGGCGAAGTGGAAGAGATTGTTGAAGATGAAGTGGCTTCCGACGCTGGCGGAGGCATGGACAATGTCCGAGTTGCTCGAGAAGAGGTGACCGATGTAGCCGCCTTGGAGGATGAAGAGAACAACCCTAGCCGCGATATTAGCATCTCATACACAGGCGCCATCGAGGGGGCAAGGCACACCAGTAGATGGAGGCGATGACCGAGTTCATGGTGAAAGCAGTGGGATACATGTGGTTCTGCTCCCAGATCCTCCTGTTCCTCGTGTGGCCATCATCGGGGCGATGGAGTGTGTAGTAAACCGAGACGACGACAGACAGGATCCAGGTGATGAGGGTCAGGATCTTGTATGTGAGGATAGCCCCGTTGGTGTGGGAGTCCCTCTTGCTGAAGGGATTATCTGCGACGACATGGTTAGCCTCGAGGATATGTCGAGCATTGACCTAACTCTGGGGTCACAAACACTGCTGCCAGTTCGCCATGGTGACCTATGTGAGGGAGCTGGCCCTAGCTGTAGAAGACGTTGAGAATAAAGCCGGGGTCGAATCAAGGCGGGTGCTAGGCTGGACTAGAGACGCAGTTCAAGAATGTGTGTGTGTGTGTGGGTGGGTGAAGATGTCAAAGAGAGAGTTGCGGCGCGGCGGCGGGAGAAGAAAGTATTTAAACGGCTGGATTCATTACCTTGACGGCAAAGTAGTTTATGCGGGGAAGAAGGACGATGGAGGGGAAAGGACCGAGCGAGCAGCCATCGACGATGTCCATGTCACACCACGGGATGGAAGCTACCTCGAGTAGGAATCCCAGGTACTTGGAAGCTGCAACAGCTGGTTGTAGCTGAGGTTGGTTCACTAACACCCCGGCCTACGCCCCTAAACTACAGTACGTCAACGGGTTAGGATAAGCGCAGGATGGCGAATGGTGGATTTGGGATGCGCATGACTGCCTCTCTTCACAGCCTTCTTCCCATCTTCAACCGCGCATCCTCACCACATCAGCTATGGAACGTCTGGATCACCAACCCTGGACTGCCTTGCTAGACCAGATGACCTCGCTGGGAGGGCGCTAGGGAACGGGCCCGTCTTGCGGGGTGACGGGATCAGTCAAAAGGACTGCCGGAAAATAAAACAAGACCGGGCTGCTATTGGCCTTGTGGTGTCGAACCTGGCCTAGAGGTGGCTGACCATCACGATTCTGGGTGTTGCTGTGGAGAAGTTGGTGTGCGGCGAGGATGGTGGTGTTCCGTCTCCAGCAGGTGTCTGAGGTACATGGCTACGTAACTGTACGCGACAGCCCAGTTCCGGAATCAATGGAAGGGGGCACAGGTACATGGGCTTCAGCAGGCCCGAGCAGTTGGGTGCTAAAGTAAGATAGTAGGCCGCTCTTACTGTTTTCATCTGTTAGGTGTGAGTAAGTCTTACACCGCAAGACCAATGCAGTCGCTGGCGCTTGTAAGGATACACCCATTTGGCTGCATTGGGCTGTAATGATTCAAGGCAAAATGTCCAATATTGATAGGTAGCGTCGTAAATTAGACGCTGGAAATGGCCTGAGCTTTCACCACGGGTAAAGTACTGTAGGTACCTAGGCAGGCAGGCACTTGCTGTATCAAACAGTTTCATCAAGGTTGCACCTGCCCTGCTCCAAGGAAGCAGAGAACGTGTGGTGCATGCTCTTCCTGCCTGCACGGGCCTGCATTCGGACTGTCGCAGGGAAAGCAGGCGTCCCTGGAGCGATGTGATTGGCCGATGGAAACCCACCCATGACGACCATGACTTGCGTCTCTTGCCGGCCTTGTCCTCGCCTTCCCGCGCGTACCTCGCTATGTACTGTATCCGCTCAGTTGAAGCCCGATGCTAAAGATAGCTTCTATCAAACAAGCAAAAGGAAGCATTGTAGAATAGGAATTTCGATGAGTTACTATCAACTAACGGATGGCGCATGGACTGTCGTTGAGTACCTCCCGTCAAGCTTACAACCATGAGAGGATCATCTGTACTCCGTAGATCGGCCCACCAAGCGATCTCCCCCGATTAACTGTTAGCACAATGTTGACTGGCAAAACCATCTTTCGCATGCCGGCAGTTGTCTCAAGATGGAAATTGTCCAGACATCGGGTGTAGTTCGCGTGACCTCCTACCAAGCGACAGCAGTGGGCAGGTCGCCCGGTTTACCGTGTAGTGGCTGCCCATCAAGATTCACGGTTACAGTGCCACAACCTCACCATCCCATCCACCTGCCGGCAGGTACAGTACGGTACAGTACTTACTCGGCTGCTGCTTCCATCTCGAGGTGGCTGCCTCGGGCTTCAGCTTGGACCAAAACATCAATTCTTTGACTGGTCTCTCCCTTGTGCCACATATCTCCACGGTCGAACCATTGACAGTCACGGTTTAATATACTCTTCTAGCTCCCAGGGCCTTGCTGTCTGCTCCTGCTCCTACTGCAGGTTTCACGGCACAAAACAAGTCGTGTTTCAGCCTACCACCACCAACGCCGTCGTCGTCATTCTACTTAGCACCACCCTTCCATGGCCTTTGCCCACACCAACACGCCTTGCATTCTACAGCACGCGTTGTCAGCGTCCATCTCCCGGCCATTGCTATCCCCCTCTGAGACCCCGTGGTCTTGGAGACTTGGATACATCCCCCCCCCCAGGCCGTTTGGTGCACTGGCCTGGAACTGTCTACAGCAACCTCAGGCAGTAAAGTCACAGATCCTCTCCAACAAGGCTCGATTGGGATCTTGTTCGCTCTTGGCGGAATCGACTTCGAGGCAGCACAAATACTTCAGGCCCTGAGGCACGTAAGGCTATTTGAGCCGGCAGAGGCTCAAGTGAACAGGGATTGATGGGCCCGTGATGCAAAGCTGGGTCTCACAACCTCAACATTATCGCCGAATCATCAATTCTGCTAGAGACAAGTTCCCTTGTCGCGTCGACGCAATATGTCTGTTTGCCATGTTCAACGGTTTGCGGGCCTTCGGTCCGCACCAACCTTGAATGCAAGTACTCAAAAACGTATCGGGATCCTTTATGCTCGCACCTAAACACCAAAACACTGCTCTTGGCCCATTTTATTTTCGTTAAACGTTTCGTCAATGACCATGATGCGCGCCCACCAACCTAATCATGAGCGAGTTTTACTCGAGTTGCAGAAGAGCTTGTCGCCAGCACTCATCCATTTCTCGAAGCTCGACTGTCGCTTTGCTCGCCTTTGCTCGTCAGATTCTCGTCGTTGCCGACTTGAAGGCCATTCTCTTGACACGCTGTCTTTGGAGGCTGTTGGGCCAAAGTTGAAGTCATCGCTCCAGGTGTAGCTGCTCCCCAGCTGTGGGGTGACGGACCAATTTGCTTGGTCGTCTAGGTGCCCTATATGCGCTTGCCAGTCCTCGGCATCGGGACCCTGATGTGCTGCAGTCGAGCGATGACGGTTATCGATGCTCAGTTTGACTGCAATGGCTTTTGTCTTTTCGCGGCCAGCCCGGGCAGAGCCGGTGCCGTGAGCGCGGCGATGCTGGTTATCGTCGATAGGTTCGTATACGTTGGGTATCCGTGGATACTTGCTGGGCTCCACCCAAGAATTGTAATAGTCTTCGCTCATCATGGTTCTGCGCCGACTTGCTGTTGATGATGGTTGCAGGGCGCCAGATGAGGGAGGTGGAGGAGTGGTGTCAGTTGCAGAAGGACGGATGGGCCGAGGCAAGTCTTTATTGATGCCCATGACTGACCTTGATGACGACGAAATTGAGGTGATGTGTTTTTGCGGGTTGAAGATCGTTCACGCAGACGCAGACGCACCAAAGCTCACGCGCATCATGGGACATCATGGCCAGACTCGCATGCCAAGTCACGCCAATCGCGGCCAACTACGGGCCAGCCTGAGGGGACGAGGACCCAATTGCTATACGTGATACGTGATATCCAGCGCTGGGATGTGAAGCCGGCGGGTATTGGGTTGACGTTGGGTGCCGTTGGGCTACAACTGAACTAATCCGATGCACGATGCAGCGACTTTGTTGCAATTTCCACCTGGTTTTCTGTCTCCAGAGAAGAGCCCACTTCTTTTGTCGTCTGGGCATGGGCTGTGCTGGATTTGTACTCGGCTCTGCTGAGACATGCCCATCGACTCTGCACATCCCGACGCACCCAGGCCGGTGGATATATGGCTGTGCTCGTCAGTCTGGTGCCCCCATTGGCTTAGTATTTGCCAATGACATGCCGCAGGCCGTTTCGCGTGGCTTGGAATTACAATTGCACTCCCCCATGCGCCGCAACGACTTTGTTGGCAGCCGAGTTGCCTTGCGCTCAATCATACAATATGCTTGTCTGCCCGCGACCTACCTACGCTTTATGTTGTTTTAAGGCAACGGGATGAGGTGGCTTACTTTGACGAGGCGCTCTCTCGGGCTACCTGGAGTTGCAGTTTGGTGCAGCGTACATGCTCGTAACCGCCATGGCCATTCCCATAAGAACGAGGCTCTCTCATCATGTTTTGAGCGACTCTCGATTTCCCCCAAACCTCTGCTTCCCGAGAGCCTGATTTCTTACCGTCAAACTCCTAGGAAAAAACTGCAGAAACCAAGCACTCAACATGACAGACGTGGGATCCTCGCATTCGAGGTGGGCTGAGGGGTTTGACAGGCATAAGCGCTCGATCCGCATCACCGATGACACTTGGGAGCGGTTCAAGCCCTTACTATGTGCCCTCTACAAATCCTACACTCTTCAAGTTGTCATGCTTTTCATGAAAAAGCGGTTTGGGTTCTATGCGAGGTAATTCAGCCCCCGACGAAACCTGCAGGCCTCGTTAGCTAACCGGCCAACAACAGCAAGCGCCAGTATGGTTACCGTTTCGAGAAGTGGGGGATCAAGAAATACAATGCGAGCGAGAAGAAAGCTTCCATGGGCGCCCTAGCAAATCTTGGAGACCACGAGCAGTCCCTTGGCGAGATGGTCGCGGTGCTCTCCTCTCGAGACGCCCACGCCCTCAACACGCCATTCATGCCAAGTCTGTCGGGGGCCATGCCGGACGACATAGACAACGATGATTGTCCATCAGCCAAACCGAGTTCCAGCCCTGTCAGCTACCCCTGGAGTACCGGGACCAACGATGAGGCAAAAAAGCTTGCCGCCGACTTCTGTGCTGCCATGTTAGATGACGAGAATGCTTTCTCCCTCTATCTAGATCTGTACGGCTCCCTATCCAACTCCGAGCAGTCTTCCCCAGAAGCCAGCACCTTCATCGCCATTTCTTGCGCTCGAGTTGCTGGTAAACCAGATAATGCTCAGCGAGCGCAGGAAGTGCTTTCCACACAATGGGCCCAACAACCAGCCGGCAGCTCTGACCTCCGCTTCGTCCTATCTATGCTCATGGCCTATGTCAGAGAACAACACCAAGGCGCTGATAAAAACGATATAGTGCGCCACCAGATGAGTACTAACATCAACCACATTCTCGACAAGAATGGATCACTTGTCAATCTTGATCACAACTACTCAGCCATCGACCTGGTGGCCTACTATTTCCTCTCCCGTGGCCTCGATGAGTACGAACAGGCGGCATCAAATGACGCCAACTCTCCAGTCTTTTCGCCAGAACATCTACTCAACGAATTCGTCACGAAACAGCCTTTTGTTAACGTGGTTCGCCGAGGAGATCCGTCACCTTTGCTCTCGTGCATTAAATGGTGCAGCGAGCAGCTGGGAAACAACCACCCAGTTGCTTTCAAAGACGCCCACGTCAATCCCAGGCCAGCCATGCGCTGCTGGTGGGATAATATCAGGATTTTTTGCACTCTCTGGAGGGTCATGTTGGGGTTAGTCAGGGCCAACAGTGCACCCATATGGTATACTCAGTGCGAGTCTGCTTTTGGGATTTCTGCATCGGAGCTTCTCGTCACTGTATCATGGGTAATTGGTACCGAGATGACTCATTTTGACCATGTCGACGTCCTCAAGCGTGCCGCCGAAGCTGCTGAGACACTCATGAAGCTGAAGGAGAGCGAGGTCTGGGTCAAATTCCTCACCAGATTTCTTTGGATGAACGAACTCGTCGACCCTGGTGAAGATGAAAAATCCTTTGAGGTTCTTGTTCGAGGCCAGCTGCGCCAACTCGTCTCTGAGGTTCTCGGCATCCAGCTCCCGTACCCAGCTGGCGCGGGACCCGAGCTGGACCTCTTTGGCATCGACTATACCGACTTTGGCTTTGATTTTGTAACCCATCCATCGGACTTTGCCATGCAAATGCCGTCATCAAGCTAGATTGCTTTGTTATGACACCGTCCTTCCTCTCTTGCTTTCGGTTCTTTTATTCCTTTGCCCTTCTTACCGGGAGTTATTGGGTGTTTATTGTTGATGTTACTTTCCTCTGGAAATCAGATATATCTACGGGGCGACTATACTCTTTCACGAGACAGATGAGCTCAACGCTCGAGCAAGGGGGATACAGTATAGGAAGACCGAACTAGAGCATAGCGAATCCAATTGTTTGTAATAGTAGATAAATTACAGTCAAACAAATCAAAGAGAAAGAAACAGTCTATGTGACGCAGGGGGTATCAGCCAGTGTAATCCTCCGCGATATCAACAACCTTCCGTCCTCCTCAGCGCGCCGTCGCTTGATGCTGTGTGCAAAAGGCAAAGAAACCGACCGGAACGAGCCATGTCGTTTGTAAGGATCGAAAAGAATAAAGCAGTCATGTGGCTCCATCTCATAACCTGTTCTGTCCATCTCCCGTCATATCTATCTTTCCCTCATGACTTCCCTCATGACAGCCCTCAAATCTCCGTTACCAACTGCTCGCCTTCATCGAGCAACTCTGTAACCTTGCGCAGGTTGCCAATTAGGCTGCGACCAAGACCTCCAAGGAGCAACTTCTCAGCATTGGCGGGCAAGCCGAGGTAAGTAGGCGGTTCGCGCTCGGGTAGACGGTTAATCCACGCGAGGAAGTCCTGGAAGCTGGTGCCCGAGGGCACGACGAGGCCACCGTCGGGTCCGTCGACGAGCTTATGGTCAACCTCATACGCAGCAGGTGTGAGGAAAGATGTGACGAGCTGAGAGAGGAGCTTGAAATCTCCCTCATCGTCGATCTTGCCACCGTACATCTCAGTCACCAGGTAGCGCAACATCTCCCACGGGATGTTCTGAGGCGCAAGATTGGTTCGGTTACCTGCCACGCCGTCGATCCAAGTGTCAACAATGAAAGCAGAGCATTCATACTGTTATTTCCTGTTAGCATGCAAGTCCAAATATAACTGAACCGAGTTTCACTTACATCGCTGTCGTTGAATTCCCAGAATCCCTTCCAACCAAGGTTTGGCGCATATCTCAACCTCTCCTGCACAACGGCATGCAAGAAGGACAGGAGCAGATAGAGACGTGTCCTCTCCACAGGACTCTTGGTAGCCCGCGTGGACAGAGAGGAAAGGGAATCCTTCATGTTGGCCCTCACACCCGCAGGCTGCTCGTACATGAGTACGCGAGAGGCCCGAAGCAAGTTGACTGGAATCTTTGGACTTGACTCCATCGATAGGAAAATGCGGAAGTCTGAGTGCGGGTTGAGCGATTCCATGCGCTTCTCTAAGCTCTGAAGCCATGTCGGAGCCAGATGTACGTTCTTGACCAAGACCCATGAGCCTGTCTGAGCGGCGTTGCTGATTGCCTTGTCGGCGCTGGCGAGACCCTCGTTGGAACCCATGGCAATATTGGTGCACTTGACGCGCATCCTCTCAACTAGATTGTCCACCTTGTAGCTGGCGTCGAAACCGGGGCTGGACACCAGGGAGATGGGGAGGGTGGCAGAGACTTGAGTAACTGTCGCTTTCAGGTCCTCGACGACATCAAAGATGTCTGGCCCAAAGACCTGAGCAACGAAACGCTCTGCGGCGGGGACAAACCGGTCCATCCTGAAGAGCTTGATGAGCAGGAGAGACAGGAGGGCTTGGTCAACTGCTTCAGTCTTGTCGTCCCAGATTTGGGGCACAGCGTTCTCAGCCAATTCCTCAGTGAAGAACTTGTCCCAATCCTCGGTGGAGATGGCCTCGATCTTGTCCTTCACGGCGCCGAGCTTCCTGGCCTGGGCAAAAGCATTATCCCTATCATCCGGGTGCGACGAGAGATCCTTGCCTTCAACACGGCTATCAAGGATAATGTCAATGAGAGACTTGTCCATCTTGTAAGGTGAGGCCTGGGCCAGGAGCATGCCTAACGTGATGCGGTCCTTTTGGAGTAGGCCAAGGGCGGTCCTCTTGAACGTGTTGACAAAGAGGTCCTTGACAATCACATCGCGCCGGACATTATGATCCGTCTCGCCGGCGAGGTTCTTGTTGCCGTGCAGTACCGACTGGAAAATGTCGAGGAAGTACTGGAGCGAGAACTGGTAGAAGTGGTTGAGGTAGTGAAGCTGTTCCAGGACAGCAAAGACAGCACTGCATGATCGGGCGATGATGCTGTACTGTTGTGTGATCTCCTCTACCTCGGCCATGACGCCTTCGGTATTGCTCATCTTGGCAGAGATTTCGGCAGCCTCGGTCTTGAGTGTCTCGAGAGTCTCGATGACGTTGTCATCATCCAGAATGTTGCCACGAGACTCGTTGAGGGCCTGGAGCAGTCGCTTCTCGAGCTGGCGCAGATGGATCTTGAACTCTCCCTGAAGCTTGATGAGGTTGGACCGTCGTTCATCAACGTCGGGACGCTCTGACTTGAGAACATCGTTAAGGGACTGTGTCTGCAAACTGCTCTGAGTGACTGTAAAGTTGACAAAGGTTGTTCGACTGCAGATGTCAGGCGCGAAAGTAGCTGATGGATCTCGAGTGGAGAGGTAGAGCTTGAAGGCCGGCGAAAAGTCAATCTCTTGCTTTCCAAGTTGGATGAGAACACGTCCGCCAGTCTTTTGGTACTCCTTGTTGAGGACATGGTTGAGGATGGGATCCAGGTGCTCTGCGTCCTGGATGAGGATAGGGTTTCCGAATCGAAGAGAGCTCTCAAGCTGCTTAGTAAAGGTGTCATCCAAAAAGCTTGTCACGGTCAGACGGCGATCCTTGCACTCTCTCTGCAGGAACTCGGTGACTCGTCCTGAAGGGTCGATAATGAGCGGGTAACGGTTGAAGCGCTTGAGAATGATAGCATTCTCAGTGCATAGGTCATCGACTGGGAGAGTGTTTTCTTGCCAGCCGAGGCGCTCATCTGCGGTGGAAAGGTATTCAGTTACAGGGTTTGGAGACTTGTACTGAATGCCAGACAGGTGAAGCTGATGGAACCAGTCATCCATCATTGACTTTCGGAACGTCTGGTCGTAAAGGCCACTGTATGCCAAGAAGGCAGCGGCCACCAGGACATCTCCGACGAGTGTGCTGATTTGAATCTCGAATGACTTGCTTCCCTCCTCCCAACGGACTCGCTCCGACGACAGACTGTCGAGTAGTCGAACACTGCGGTCAACCTTGAACTGAACCTTGGACATCTCGGACTTGATGGCCTGGGTCTCGCTAATGAGCGCAGCATACTCGGTCTTGTACGTGTTGATGCTGGATTCAAGCTCAGCAATGTTGTTCTGCACCGCCTTCGCCTCGGCCTTTGTCTGTAGTGCTTGTTCCTCGAGCTGGTCGACCTCGATCTTCAGCGGGCCAACCCGGTCAAGGATGTCAAAATAGTTGACCTGGGCATTAACCCACTGGACGAGAGGACCGCAAGCCTTGGACGCGCGGTTAACCTTCTCAAATGTGAATTCGGGGTTAGACAAGAAGTCATTGCGCATCTTGTTCCTCAACGCCTTCGTCATCTGCTTGGCGTTGTCAAACATGAGGATGCTGGCAATGAAGTCGTCCTTTCGCACAATTCCCTGTACTGCCTTCCAATCATTGATCCTGTGGCCGAGCAAGGTACAGACAGCATCCATGGCCAGTCGCACACCCTGAGGCGGGTTACCCATGGACCTGACTTCAGTCAAGTGTTGACGCTTGATGTTGCTGACGCTGGCCTTGGCCTCCTCGACAGCCGGCTCCGCCTTGGCGAGATCCTCCAATACAACCTTCTTCCGCGAGGCAACTTCCGACTCCTGCTTCTCCAAGGCAACTTGGATCTCCAACGAAGTATTTTTCCTTTGCTCCGCCTCACGCTGGTCGGCCACCATTCGCTGCAACTTCTCGTTCGCTTCCGCATCCTTCTGCTCCAGCTGCTTCTTCTTCTCCGCCAAGCTTACTCGGAGATCCCGAACCTTGTCCACGGTATCTCTGAGCTTCTCTAGACCCACATTCAAGTGGCGTTGCTGCTCCTCAAGATCCTCTCGCTTTTCGTTGTAAAGCTTGACGTATTGGGCAACGAAATCAAGGAAGTGTCGAGGCGTCAAGAACGTGACCTTGCCCTGCTGCTTCAGTAGCTTCTCGTTGTACCGCTGCAGCGAGTAATGGATATAGACCATCGAGTTGACGACCGTCTCGCGGTGAGATGGTGGTAGTTGTAGGCCACGATAAGCCACGGGAATTGTATCGGGAGACTCAAAGTTGCTTCGGTCGAGGTCGATGGATTGTGTGAGCTCGTGGCCGACTTGGAAGAGGGCCTGGTCAGACCAATCACCAAACCAGTTGAGTACACATCGGTTGAACAGGGCAGGACTTGTCGCAGCCTTGGAAGAGAGACCGTCTTCAGGCGGGTTCATGGTGAAGACGACGTGCAGATTCTTAACAATCTGTTGCGTGAACCATTTGTACAGTTCCTCAGGCGAGTCGAGGTGCAGGTTCTGTCGCTGAGCACCCTCCTTGCAGGCAGTCATGAGGGCCGCATATTCATCTCCCTCGAAAAGACCGGGGACTTCGGCGTTGGCGAGCAAAGTGTTCATTCTCTCCAGGAAGCCCGAATCCAAGACGTTGGACTCATCCATGATGAAGCAGATCTTCTCGCCCTTGCAACCACATCGTCGAAGGACGTCCCGAAGATCATCATCAAAGTCTTCGGCAGAGTACTTTCCATGCACCTTGATCTGGAAGACCTTGAGACCATTCATCCACGCCACGAAGCGTGACAGTGTAGTCTTGCCACTACCACTGACACCAATCAGAATGAGATGGCCCTGAGGTTGTCGGAAAACACGATCGATGCGCAGCACGTGCTCCAGCACATCGTTGAAAAGGATTAGGGGCACGTCCACCTCTTCCTCGCAGAAAGTCTTCAACCGAGCCTTGACGAAGTCTCTTAGCTGCTCGCGGTCAACTGGCACGTAATTCTTGGATAGCCAGTTCGAGAACAAGATAGGACCTCCGAGGGCCTTCTCCTCATCAACGTTGGGGAAGAACTCTAAGGCGATGCGTCGCACACTCTCATCAGTCCACTGTCGCTCGTCCTCAGCAACCAGTCGATCCTGGAAGAGGCGCAGAGCCTCGTGGGCCCAAATTCGGATCAGACCCTCAATAGATAACGATTCTAAGGGTCTAATAGCCTCGTATACACCGCGGACCCATCGGGTCAACTCACGAGGACTGTATACATAATGGGGTTGGATCTTGGGCGTAAATCTCTGTTGGGATTCGAGATAGAAACGAACCATTGCGTGAGTGAGAGGCTCCGCATATCCTCGAAGAGATGGGATAATCTTGAGAACAGCAGAGTTGAAAGTGCCGTAGATCTGGTTGAGAGACAACTCACCAGGATAGTCGACCATGATAAGAGGCGCATGCCGAAGAAATCTAGCGCCCATAGGAGTACGTCCAGCGTCAGTGGGAGGGTTGCAAGCACCGACAAACTGGATGCGATCGAGAGTGACCCAAGACTTGTCGGATGTACGCCAGAAACCATTGTGCTCAACTAGCTGACGCAAGAAAGAAATGGCGCGTTGGGTTCCATATTTGTCCGGTGCCGGCAAGTTGATCTCATCACAGAAGACGACAAGCCATCGACCGATCTGAGTTGGCGAGAGCATCACACCGTTCAGCGTCTTCTTGTACTCGCAATACTGCTCGAACGTCTTGATAAGTAGATCAGGAGTTGTCGCGCTCGAGAAGTTAAGACCAACAACTTCCATGTTCGGCAACTTGCGGAGTGCACTGAACAGAGTCATTGTCTTACCGGAACCAGGAGGACCACAGAGCAGTAGAGGCTTGTGCTCGGCGAGCCATGAGTAGAGGACATCCTCGTGGCGGACAGTGTCAAGCGTCGGGATAACGACATCGGTTTGAGTGATGGAGTGGGTGTTGACCTCCACGGACGGCACCTGGTTTTGCCAAGGAGCCCACTCAGCCTTGGGTAGAGTGACATCGAAATCGATGAGAGAACTAGTACCATCCAGAGGCGGAGAGCCAAAATTGGCCATGGCACATATGTCATCGCCAAATGCCTTTCTATCGTTGAGGGGACAATCGCCAGTGAGTGCCCAGACGAGTGCCAGTAGAAGTTTCTTTGAGATGAACGATTCGATCTGTTCGGACTCCAGAGGGAAGTCAGAGTGCTGGCCGTTATACTCAATGGCATCCCTGACGGCCTTATTGAGTAGCGAGAAGAGGGTCGTCAGCACGCGGGCAACTGTGAATTCCATGATGTGATTGTAGCTTTCAGCTCGCTGGAGAGCCTGGAGGATAAAGTCTTCATCAGTCAGGTATACCTGAAGCAAGCTGGCGAACTCGCTTTGCAAAGCGAGTGTCTTTGCGGGACTGTGTCCAGTAGCAACGCTGTCTTCATCCAAGTCCTCGAAGGGAACGCTACGCAGGGTCGAGAGGTAGTTTTCGACCATCATGTTCGGCGAAACGGTGTCTTCACTGAACCAGACCATACCGCAACGACTGACGGTGGCGAGAGTAGCATACTTGAGAGTCTCGACTTCAAACATGATGCGGACGTTGGACGGCAAGTTGAGGCGCTCACCGTTGGGCAGAGTAAGCAGCTTGTTGTCATCGAGCACACTGTTCAAGTTCTCAACCCATTCAGGGTCGACGTCGCCATCAAAGACAATCCAATGTCGCTTGGAGTCTTCGCCACGCAGGTTGTCGACGATCTTTCGAAGAATGCTTGTAAACAGACCATCGGTCCACTCACGAGTAGTTGAGTCAAGATTTCCATACAAGGCCTCCTTTGACATGACCTTGGAGTCGATTACATGAGACACGCCCTCAACTCCCTCGACTCTCTGGAGCGCGTCGAGAAGAAGCCTCCAAGCTGCCGACTTGCCGGAACCAGAGTTGCCCACCATCATGACACCGTGGTGGATCTTCTGGATCTGGTAGAGTTGAAGGACCTTGGTCATCCAGAGTTCATTGACAACAAGGTGACGTTCGGCAGCAAGAGTTCGAATGGCATCCTCCAAAGCCTCAAGATTGGCAGGCACGTATTGTACGCCAGGGAAGCAAGCAGTTTCAATGGTGGTCATGATATCGACATCAGACTTGATCAACTTGGGTGCAATAGTTTCCCGAATGCTCTGCACGATGATCTCGGGCTCAACAACTTCTTCGGCGCCGAGGCTGCCCTCACCCAAACGAGCACGCTTGAGACCACCAGAGCTGACCAAGACACTCTTTAGCGCACGGAGACCAAAATCGTAGTGGGCTTGCTTAGACAGTTTTCCAGAACACTGGTCGAAGAAGGGTACTGTCTGTTTGGAGAGTTGCTTGGCCTGATTGAAACCCTGAGAGTAGAGCATGACCTCAGCAATGAGTTCCTTATCCGGCTTCGACATGGCAACACTGCGGAACAGCTTCTTCAAGTTATCGGGCAGGTTCGAACGACCAGCATAACCAGGGTTCATGGTGATGAAGATACCAGTGTTCTCGTTGACGTGGAGCTGACGACCAACCAACTCAATCTGGGACTGGTCATCTTCGACACCTTGCTTGAGACCCAGCTGGATATTCTGGATCTGCTGTGAGACAGCAGACAGGATCCGCTCCTCCAGACGGTTGAACTCGTCGAAACAACCCCAAGCACCAACTTGGCAAATACCGAGGAAGATACGACCCATAGCCTGGAAATCAAAAGTGTCGTCACAGCAAAAGACCAGGGTAAATCTACCCAGCTGCACACCGAGTGCCTTGACTGATTCCGTTTTGCCTGTACCAGCAGGGCCGTAAGGCGAACCACCCAGGCGCTGGCACAAGGCTTGGGTGAGAGTGAGGAAACATCGGTCGGTTAGAGGAGTGCGAACGAGACGATCAGGCACTCCTAGGTATTCGAAACCATAGTTGAGTTTAGCATTGGCCATCTTGATATACAAACGGTCCAGATACTCGCCCTCGGGATTGTAGATGTAGCGCATCTGCAATTGCCAGAGGTAGTGACCTGTAGAGTTGGCATTCACGTTGATGAGTTTCTCGATGGTGTCGCGCTGATGGACACACTCGGTGATTAACTGCTCGCACTTCTTCCTGAGGATGACCTCCAACTCGCCCAGAACAGTGTCAGCAAGAACACGAAGAACCTCAACTTCACGTTCAAAGAGGATCTTCAATGTCTCACCGCCAGCAGTAAGAGATTTGTCAACAGCTGTCGTCCATACAGCCTGAGTGGCAAGAACGACAATCTGGCTAGGGTAAGCGTCCATGAACCCATTCAGAGCGTCGCGGTCGATCTTTTCCGACTCAAAGATGGGGGTGTAATGGTCGATGGCTTCGGCAAGCAGCTCGGCAAGGGTTGACTTCATACCACCCTCCAAGAGTGCCAGCCAGTCGTTGATTTTCGGGGTTTTGGCCAACGAGATTTCCTTTTTGAGTCGAACAAGCTCGCCTTCTTTGGATGTGAAGCCGGATATGACAGTCTCATCGTCCATAACGAGACCCGACAAACCAGCGAACATCTTCTTGAAGTGCTTGGCAATCCGCAGCGTGTCATTGCTGTTACCGATCATCTCCAGCAGATCTTCGTCACCCACAAAATAGAATCTGGGGAAAGACACTCGCTCTTTCTCCAGGTATTCTCCTAGGGCCTTCTGGATCTTGTTGAGCATTTCTGCGAGTCGTTCCAGAGACTTCTGCACGTTGGGAATGTTCAAGACCTCGAGGACGTAGGGAGACTTGTTGGCCTTTTTCATGACAGCCAAGAACTCGCTGTTAATGTTCTGGAAACGTCCAGACTCGATGGGGAGGAGGTGTTTGATGTCGGCATTGCCGGTGAAGACACCTTCGAGATATACCCATTGGCGCTGGACGTCAATCCACACATCAAACAGAACGTGCACTCGGTTAAGCTTGTCTTCCCAGGAAACCGCCTCTTCCTCAAACTCCTTGTAGTAGGGAGAGTGCTTCATAGCCTGCAGGGAGTTGAGGTTCTCGCTACACTTCGCGAAGAGATCATCCCAACCGCGAATGAGACGGATCTTGTTCTGGTAGTTTACCATCTCCAAGGCATAGTTCTGCCAAGTCTCACGAACTTGTTTCAGGAACTCTTCCAGGGCCATTTCACCCTGAGCTTGAGCAATGATGTCCTTGACAATAACCTCGGTAGCAACCAGGTTGAGGTCCCAGACATCACCGAGAGTCATGGAGCTAGGCGAGAAGCGTTTCTGCGGCTTGATCTGCTTGTAGATCTTGTGCCAGTGGCGCTCGCGAATGGCATCAGACTTGAGGTCCGAAAGAATAGAGTTGACCTTGAGGAAGCCCCGTAGAATGCCCTGGACATGTTCGAAGGCAGCATACTGACGCATTCTGCTAGGCATCTCTTTGGTGCTCTTGATGAGATCGTCAACCTTGGATCGAATCTTTCGTGGCTGAACAGCAGTCCAAAGGATATCGCGTGTCTCGTTGAGGCTAGCCCAAATGGTAGAAAGATTCGACCAGACAGACTGGAAATCGCGGACCTCCTCAAGTGTAGCTTCAAGAGAGGCATCAGAACCAGTAGGGATATCAAGCGCCTCCTTGGCCTTGGCCACCATCTGCGCATCATCCTGGAGTTTGGAGATGCGAGCTTCAAAGGAGCTCAAAGTGGCGGAAGCAACGTCAGGTTGAATGGTTCCGGAGACTGGCTTCTCTTCGTTCCACTGGGCAGCAATCTCTGCAATTCGTTCACTAACTAGCTTGTCTTCGGCAACGATCTTGGCTCTTAGCGCATCAGTCTGGTCTTGGACAATTCTCGATTTCTTCTCAAGAATCTCCTTGAGCGCCTCCCACTGGCTGTCAATCTGCTCGATGTGTAGCCAGTCGTTGGGGAATTGATATCGTTGTCTGACGAGTGTGGACTGTCCTTGTCGGAACATATCGATCTCGGGTGCCCAGGTCTTCACATTGCGCTTGCAGCTCTGCACGACAGTGATGAACTGGACAGCCTGAGCAGTCGACGAGGCATCCGAACTTTGGCCCTCCAAGTGCTTCCGTGCCTTTTCGATTTCGGCGTTGATTTCACGCATGCGGTTCCCGAGGCGACTGGCAAACTTCATGAGGATCTCATGCTGCCACTGATCATACTTGGCGTTGACCTTGGTTTGAACTTGGTCGTAGTCGATGGTAAGGTGTCCAAACGCGCGACTGACTTCCTGGGTGTCAAAGGTTGATCGAGTCTTGCGGATTTCTTGAAGAAGTTGTAGCCATCGTGGGAGCTGTTCGCCAAGAGCATCATAAACTTGCTCAGACTGAAGGTCCCAGAGTGACTGGAACTGAAGCCACTTATCGACGTATGAGCTAATTTCCTGAAGCTTCTTCTCAACAGATACATAGACGCGCTGCAGCAGGCCGGCACACTCTGAAGGCAAATCGGTAAAGCGCGGCTCATCGTTGGCAGTAGTGGTGAGGCTCATCTGGTATCGGGTCGCCTTGATCTTGCGTAAATTGCACACTATTCCAAGCCACTCGTGCAGATGGAGGAACCAGCTGGCACGAGCGAACTCCAGGGGAGGGTCGAGGTAAATGACCTGATTGCGCATAGCCAATTCAAGAACGAGGCGCTTCATAGTAGGACCCTCAGGCTTTGTCTCCTCACTGTTGTTGTTGACCCTCCTTCGCATCTCGTCATCAGGTGTGTCATCCTCGAAGGCTTCGATCCAAGAGTGGACAGCACTCTGGAGGCGAGTGAGAAGGATTGATTGAATCTTGACATTCAAGCCGCGCACCCAAAAGTCCAGATTAACATACTGTTCCAGGTTCAGCTGATCAACAGCCGACTGGATAGTATCCAGACGAGTATGAAATGCAGCCTCGTCATAAGCGCAGGTGCTGAGCTCCTTCAACGCTTGCTCCACCGTGGCGTGGGTGAAGTTTAATGAAACAGCCTTCTGCTGAAGCACCGACACAGCTGCCGCAAAGCCGCGGATAAACATGCCATGCTTACTCTCAGTGTTCTTGGCGAGGCCAAAGTCGGTTCCGCCGGGGAGGAGAGGTCGGGTTTGCCTATTGTCGGAGTAGAAGAGCTCGTGCGAATTAATGAAAGACTCCCATCTGAGAGGCACACCCTCACTAATCAGCTTGTAGACATCGTTTCGATAACCATTGAGGAGCACTGATTCCTCTCCCATGACAGAGATTTGTCGAAGAGTCTGCGACAGGGTCCTTACACTCTCCATCAAGCTGACAGCATAGGGATAGACCCGCTTGGCATCCTTGGACACAGTAGTGACAGCATGGGGCACCGAGTAGGATTGCCAAGTAAGGTTTCGCGTTTCCTTGAAGAGTGTGATAACTTGAGGATCAAAGTTGACAGTAAGTTCAAGAATACCGCCAGCAGATCTGACCCGGGCAATCTCAAATAGCTGCCCAGAAATGGAAATCTTCCGTCGGCCTACGTCGGCGAGCCATGCCTCATAGATTCTAGCGGTGTCGAGCTTCGTCTTGAAGAGCTCGCTCTCCTCTTGCAGCTTGTGACCCTCGGCGTGCAAAGTCCAGTCAGGACCCAGGACAGCCTCGACCTTTCGCATATAGCCATCAAGCTGGAACTCGATTTGGCGTGCCCATATAATGGCGCCCGAGACCGGTGGAAGATCGCGAAGCTGAGCCATCGCGTGGGTCTCCGAGTGGCCGTACTGCTGCTTGAATCGCTCATGCAATCCATTGATGGCTTGCTTGACGTGGTCCATCAGCTGATTCTGATACTCCTGGATAGCACCACGAATCTTGGGTCGCACAAAGAGGGCGTTGAATTTGGAGAAGACTCGAAACATCTCGTTCGCTGTCTTGGCAGTTGCGAGTCGATCTCGCAGTCTGGCAATGATGGAGTTCTCCACCCGAGTCGTACGCTCGTTGTAGAGGTTCTCGGCTCGAACCCAGCGCTCCTTGCCCTGATCGGTGACGTCCAGCAGGTCAACGTTCTGAAGAGCCTCCCAGGCCTGCTTGACTTCCTCGACAGCATCAACGTCGCCCATCTCCTCCATGACGACGCCGTTGGATCCAGTCGTCTCGGTTACGCCGGGAATGGTGGCTTGAGGACCCAGAACATTTACGATCGTCCGCTGGAGCTGCTCGTGGTTGTCTCGGAAAGTGCTCACATACTTGATTCTCGACTCGAGTTCGGAGTGCTTCTTGTTGATCTTGATAGGGATGAACTTTTCGTTTCGGCGTCTGGTTACTTCACGAGCCACATTGGTGAACTCCTTGACGTTTTCCTCCCAGGTTCGAAAGATATCATCGCAAGTTTGCATGATATTTTGGAACTGCTGATAGTCGAGGTTTACCAGCTCAGTGCCCGGCAGCAGTCGGTGGAGCACATCGTCAAGATCGGCTGAGATGGCTTCGACAAGAGGCAGAGCCCTTCGGATCGGATAGGGGCAAATCCTGAGTTTCTTGTTCAGGTGGCCAAAGATCTGCGCAATTGCCTCTTGGGCCTTGGAAAGGGAGGTTGCAGAAAGCAGCTCATCGAGGGGGAAATCACGCATGAGCTGGTTGTACTTTTGCACTTTTTCCATCGCCTCCTTCAGACCAGTATCGGCAGTGAAACTCACTGTGGCCTGGAAACGCTTGGCATGCTTGAGGATCTCAAGTGTCAGCAGAACACCCTCGCTCCTAAGCTGGCCTTCGATGCCTTCCAGAGCCGACTCCATGGACAACCAGAAGTTGACCTCCTGGCTAGCGGTGCTGAACTCCTGGTTCGCGTTCGAGGAGGGATCCTTGGTCAGCTTGGTGATTCCCTGGATGGACTTGATCCAAGTGTTCACATTGGCCTGCAGTCTGTTGAGGAATGTGCTATCTTGGATGAGGTTTTGGGGGATCGCATCGATAGACGGTCGGGAGCTTCGGGCTTCCGCTTCGTCGAGGACATTCTGGACGATGGTGTGGAAAGTGAGCGAGATCTCGGGGATGTCAACATTCTGCTGGAGATGCAGCAGACTCAGCTCCAGGTCATTCAGTCGCTTCTTGGTCACTGGAATTCCCGTCTTCGCATCGACGTCAGCCCGTCCTCTCGACCCGTTGGCCAGCTGTTGGCTCTTGGTGTTGGCATCAAAGTACGGCACCAAGGCATGATGGACCTGAGAATGAAGAACCTCCCACGGAGAGAGGGCCGTACCCTGGTCTCCAACTCCAGCGTTGAGAGAAGCAGGGCCAGGCAAATTAGTAATAAATATTTGAGAAGTAAGGGGTCGGGTCGGATCTATGGGCTGGGGGGATTTGATGAGGACGAGGGAGGAGACGGTCGTCGGGGACGAGGAGATCTCGGTCGAGAGGGTATAGTTGTAGGTGGTCGGGACTATCAAGCATCAGCATGGCCATACATGGCAGACTCGAACTTGAGCGTACCAGCAGGATCAGCCCCAGGTTCTACTGCGGTCGAGTTGGCAATATCCTTTTGGATATAGAGGACGTTTTGGGTGTCACTCGCAAACCGCGTGCAGCGTGAGATGGTCTCGCCATAACGGGCCTTATGCAATAGACTTCCAACCTGCTCGAGTTCATCTCGCGTGGCGCCGAGGGCGATCTCGCAGACGGCAGCAAGATGATCTACCACGCGTTCCGGCTCGATGGTAGGGAAAGGCGCAGCGGCCGCAACGCCGTTGGCAGAGCCCCCGGCGTTGGGCGCGGCAGCCGAAGAGACCTCCATGATGGCTCGAGGGAGCAGTATCGGAGGAAGAGCGGATAGGAGATTTAGCAGCGCCCGGTCATCTCCAAAGGTCGGCTCGTAGAGGGTGAGAGGGACGCAAACGAGGGGAGTCGGTGGTGGACGAGGTCAAGGCGGCGAAGCTCGGTGACTGGATGGGCGGCAGCAGAGCGTGCTTGCGAGATCGAACAATGAACTCTGAGATTTAAAGGAGCGTGGTGTCGATGGTAGCAGAAGCGTCGTGTGTAGGATGGAATCGCAGAGTTGATAGCAGGGGGGGTTAGTTAATGAGATGAGGTTGTCCACCAAAGGAGTCGTCGGTTGTTGACTTTCGATAGCCCAGGGCAGCTCTCGTTGGCTCTGCCGGATTTACGCGACTAGGCCCAGG
>JAADYS010001449.1:0-18751 GCA_012931995.1 Fusarium albosuccineum
AGCTGGCTATGCGGAAGTCACGTGATATTATTTGCACAGCCGGCTGTGCAGGTAGGGATGGCCGTCCTCCTGTTTCCGTGTCTCAGCGTCAACGATTGTCCCCACCCCCAGCGAACCCGTAACCAACACAGACGGAAGTAGCTTGAAATGTGGTCGCCAAGAAATATGAGGTGAGCCCTGGTAATCTCAATCGTTCTTGTCTCTATCGCTTACTCTCAATCTCCCGCTCCCATCATCCTTTCCATGTCCATCTACCTCGACTACTCGACTAGGCCATCATGTCCAAGGCACAGGACTCGACTTCAAGCTCACCACTACTCGGGTCTCCATCGAGAGAGCCCAAGGCAACTTTAAGGTCTTAAAAACCAAGCGAAAGATTGAGAGCAGCCAGGATCACCTCGTCACTGACAGTCCAGATGAACTCCAGCGCAATCTGATCCAGGTACCGAAAGGTCCAATTGGCCGCCATCGGTGCCTCCGTTGATACAACTCTGTTCCTGGGCATTAGTCCTGATCGGAGCTGGATCTGCCAGCCTACTACCTGTCTCCGTCCATAACACCTTCTGGCCATGGTAACTGTATCGCTGAGGTGATTGTTTATATGACTGTCGGTAGTGGCTTTATCCGAATGGCTAGAAAATGTGTCGATAACGACCTTGGCTTTATGGTCGGCTGAAGAGTCCGGTTCCATTGTACTAGAGCAATGGTGTCCCGGTTACAGGTATTGTGGTATGGTAGCTTCATTGTTCCTTGTGGATAGGCAATCTGAACTCCGTACTGCTACATGTATTCTGGGCTAATTCTCTTCGATTCAGTCGTTAACCGCATTTCCATCTAGCCGCTCAACACTTTCGCGGCAAAAGTCTACGGCGAGCCCGAATTCTAGCGGCAAAATCCCCCTCCTCTTCATCCTCGTCTCTTTTGCCTTCATCACAGTAGTAGAAAGTAATCCGCAGAACGATATTTTCGACTTCCGCGACAGGCAGAACCTAGGTGTCTTCACACAATTCTTATCTGATAGTATACTTAGCCAATTCGAAAGCCTCCTTGCCGCGCTCTAGGTCGCTCAGTTCACCTATGTCGAATTCGAGTCCGTTTCCATCGTACCCGCCGTGGTTGAGCCCCCCCGCCCGAATCTACATCAAGACGACCTACAAGGTCGTTCATATTCCGTATGAGGCATGGCAAATGGCCTGCGATGCTGTTCTTGCGTATATGGTTTGGACCAGCCAGGTCGGGGGCACCCGTTTCACACGGTTTGGAAGTGGCACTGGTAGTAGTGGGCACTCCCCATGAGTTCCAGCAAGGCAACATTCAAACGGAACTGGCACTACAAGGAACTGATCAGACTTGCGGCTCAAAAGCGTGTCGCCTCTCGTTGTTTAGAGGATCATATAGTGCGGGACATCACAGTCAAGATTGTCCCACGTCTTATTTCCAGAACCGTGGCCACTCAGAGACACTCCGATATTTTGGGGACGTTCTTCGAGGTTAATGCTTAATTAACTGCATAATGGCACAGTCTCCTTACTGTCTTACAACCCAATCTCCATCTACACGCGTCCCACACCGGCCTTGCTCTTGGCAGACGCTGGTACATCTGCAACACCAATGTGGCCAACCAGGGAACTCTTGTATTGGCCAAGCTTCGAGAGAGCAGCCGAGCTCTTGAGAGTAGGCAGTGTGCCAGATCCGGACAGACGGTTCCACTCGCAGATATATCCAAGAGCGCTAGTGCAGCCAGAAGCGTCGTCAACGGTGATAACATCGTACATCTGGCCGCCCTCTGTGCTTGATCCGGAAGTCATGGGTGTGTTGACATTTTCAAAGTAGTTGCCCTCCAAGAGAGCCCAGACATTGGTGTCGACATCGAAGGCGTGGCCACCAACGTTCTGGAAGTAGTTGTTGACAGCGTGAAAGAGGATTTCGCTCTTGGTGGCATCAGTGCCAACATGAGGAGCACGGCCAGAGACGTCGTGGACCCAGTTGCCCGAGAAGGTGTAGTAGTCCTTCTCGCCGATCAACAGCATTGTCCAGTAGTGCTTACCGTTGCACCCCGAAGACCACTCCGACTTTCCATCTAATTCATTGTTTGAGATGGTGACATGGCCAGCAGCTCCCCAGCCGGAAACGAGCATCTGACGACCGATAAGAGAGATCTTGTTGTGGTCGATCCAGACCTTATCGGCGCCGTCGAGGGTGATGGCATCGCCACCCCAGACATACTGAGGGTTCAGGTTGGTGATGTGGATGTTTTGGATGATGATGTTGCTGGCGCCACCTCGAACACGGAAACCTTTACCAATAATAACTCCCTTGCTTCCAACACCTACGATACTCTTGTTGCTACCCAGGTCGATGGGCTTTCTGGCTGCGTTGTCGTAAGTGCAATCGACCCAGGTGTTAGGTGAGTCGCAGGTATCCTGGATCCAGAATTGACCTTTGGAGGTGCCACCAGAGCATACCGTGGTTGACTTGTCGCTGCAGCATCGGCCACTAGTGGTACCCTCAGCATTGCGGAAGTCCCAAGTCCTGTCAATCATGATGACTCGGGGGGTGCTATCCGTCAACCACGTCTTGAGCCTATGCAACGTCAGCGCCTCACTTATTACGTGGTATTATTTCCTTACTGGTCGATGCTGGAAGGGTATTGCGGATTAGCATTCCCACCTCCTGTTGTCCCACTAGCAAAACCAGAGGGTGTACCCTTGACCTGGGCCACGGCCCGGCCCGTGAGGGGAGCGACTAGGGGGAACAAAGACAGCTGCATCTTAGCTATGCTTAATTGCCGTGACGGATAGCTTCTGTGGAGGTTGATCGTCAATACTTATAGGGCAGCCTATCAGCCCATGCAGGATCCTTCATCTCGTCTCGACCCCCGCCCGTTCGCGAACTGCTGTCATTACTCCACCATTGACGACACAAGGAGCCAGGAGCGCAACGGATATTTGCACGAATATGATACTCGCCCGGTACCATTAGGGCCAAGCGGTTTCAGGGTCTCCGAAATTCCGTTTTAGGTAATTATAGTTTTCTCGATATTAAACATTATTCTCCGTCTTGGCTAGACAACCGATCATATGTTCTGTTTGACATGTCGCGGTAGAATAATAGATTGGCTGTTTACCATGTGCCCAGTCTCGTTCATCGACTCATATATACTTCATATCTGAAATGAAGGCGTTGTTATTGAGACAACTTAAACGCCATTTGTGGCATGTGAAGTAATGCGATAGGCTGTCGCAGCTCCGCCACAAAATCTTAATACCACATAAACTTTATGGAGTGATGTATGTTTCTGTGTTTTATAAGGTCAGGTGCTCACTCCTATTCTCTTTCTTGAAAGGGATCATTTATGGCATCCGATATCAGCGTAAGTGATTGATCCTAAGTTTTTAGGTTGGTACGCAGCATCCCAGTGTGCTACGTTTCAAGTTGAAGCTGATACACATAACCGATACGGACGTTGGAACTAAGTGATCAAAAGGAGTAGAGAAAATGCATTTATACATTAGACATTTATGTTCCATTCAAAGAGATATAGACTTGGACATGAGACGCATGAGAACAGCTGATATAAAAGACCGCTCCCATGTCAGAACCTCAAAGGGGTATCGATGACAGTACAAAAAGGCCGCAAAACTAGCAAAACACCTTCATTGTATGGTATCCTTAGGTGCTGGCGGGGTAAGACATGCCCTCGTTGGCCTTGTAACCCTCTCCACCGGCATTAGCCTGGGCCTCACGGTACTCGGCCTCCTTGTCCTGCTGGATCAGATCGCAGCAGCCACAGCAGCAGGCGGTGGCAATGTCGACAAGGCAGCTGCCCTGAAGGTTGTGCTTCTCGCGGAGGTTGGCACGCTGGAGGGCGAGGGGAATAAAGTGAAGACCGAAGCAGGTGGAACCCCAGAACATCAAGCACTAAGAAAGGGATTAGTATAAGAGTTGAGGTGAATGTTAGACCAGGACAACATACCGAGGTGTTGATGGGCTCATAGCCATCGAGGTTTCCGTTCTTGCGGAGACGGTGATGGGTCTTGCCAAAAGTGACGCAAGGAACGCAGCAGGTGATCAGGCAAGTGTCGACGGGAGCGAAGCAGCCGAAGAAGGCATTGTGCCAGGGCTGAGAGGACTCGGGAGACTTGGAGTTGACATGCTCGCTGGGGCGGGCAAGGACGTCGTTGAAGCGGTTCTTCCAGTCCTCCATGTCATTGTGGTCAATAGGACCATTGTTGTTGACGTTCTGAGCGGGAGTAGCCATTGTGAAAAGGTTGTTGTGTAAAAGAGTGACGAAAATGCGCTGGGCAGTTGAGCTTGAAGGGAAGTGTTGTGAGAAGAAGAGACAAGGAGCGTTGGATGATAGACACAAAACTGGTACGACAGGCTTGTTCTTATGAACCTGCGTGCAAGCTCAGCGGGCTTGCATGGCGTCTTGGCCCAGCGTGAATGCGGCCTAGAAACTCGATGCTAGTAAGCAAGGCGTTTTGTTCAACCGACCGACTGAAAGATTACAGCTCGGATGCGAGGCTTGGGGGCGACCAATGACACCGCCGTCGAGGAGGAGTCATGCGGGGAGCTTGTTCAGCCCTGTGACCCGCTCGAGGCATCTGATTCGGCATGCGGAATAAGTTTGAGGGACCAAGTTTTCCGTTCAAGAGAGCTGAAGCGCCACCAAATTAACATTTTGGTGATGGGTGGTTGAGAGAAATGAGATTAGGGGCCCTGCCCCAAGCTAGTGCCCGCGCTACCATCAGCCGCAACGCCCTGAGTGGAAGCCGGCAGACAAGGGGTCTTGGCTTCTGCTCCTGGAACCTGCATGAGCGCCTTGTCAAGTGCGGTTCAACGTGTTTGATTGTCACCCAGCCACTGGGAGAGGTTAGACTTGTTTCCCTCGGCACCTGGAGCTAGGCGGGACCCTGCCATCAAACCTGATCCGTCTGAACCCAGGCAATTTCCATAGCGGTAAATTAGGGCAAACTGCATATGCCTTTGGCGCAGTCCAAGCACAAGCCCAGAGGGCTCTTCACCAGGCTAATCAGGCTCCCTTTGCCCCTGGTGGAAATTTTTGTGCATCTAGAACGAGGCCGGTTTGAGTATTGATTGTCGACTGCGCAGATAGGGAGAGCTTGTTCGGATCTTCGGCATCCGGGTTGTGGGTTATTGTGAGAGGCATATTCAGGTCCGTGAGCCTTACAGGTGTGGTTCCGCGCCAACGGTTCCTTTCCGCTCGGCTGTCAGAGCAGCCGTCTGACACAGCTGTTTAATTGGGACGTCGCTTATCAGTTACCCGAAGACGGATTTAGAGATCGCCGAGAAACCAGTCAGTGCTTTCAACCTGCCAGATGCAAACCGCCAACAGCGACGGACAAGAATGGCCTATCTAGATCTACCACTTATTTTGACTCACGCTGGAATGTATCACAATTGAATATGAGCTTTGTGCAGCCCCCCTTCTATAAATCGTCTCAGTAAATATTACCTGATCATCACACGCGGACAGGATCAAGAACATTATCGTGGTTCGTTCACGGTACGCCTTGTAGTAACGAGTCCTTATCTACTATGCAGGTAACTTGCTCCCATATCTTCGACATATTCTGTATAACTGAAACCACTTATCATTCGTATCATTTGATTGCCAACTGAAGGAAGCTCTATTCAATGGCGCGGCACTGTTTTCTCCAGGGTAGGTTTACAGCCCGTGTCGCGATGTGATACCACGCGAAGCTAAAATTAGAATCGGGTGATTGAGGCTTTACCCCTGCATATCGTTATGACGTTGTCCAATAATCACGGGCCTTGAAGAAACCTTGATCAAGGGGTAAGATGAGAGAACAAATTATGTCGTATTCACGAGTATCATCATAGTCTCTCAAGAAACCAAGTTACAATATGTTTTACTTTAGATCTAGAATTGCCCATTGTTATGATGCAGCTTAGATTCCGGCACAACATCCATAACGCTTTCCCAGTGCTCTGCAACCTTGCCATTCCTAACTCGATAGATGTCAATGACATGGTTTCCAGGGTCTCCCTCCCAACGCTGAGAGTGATGCTGCACAGTGACGTAAGGGTCGTCGACAAGTATCCTCTTGATATTCATCTGGATGTGAGGCGTTTCGGATCTCGACCACTGCTTTGAGGCCCACTGCTTCATCATTTTCGCCATGTCGATGATCGACTCTTGCCCATCTCCAACGAAGACACTGTGTTGTTTGTAATTTTCATCCACAAGCAGTTTAGTCCTGTCAAAGTCGTAGTACTTGAACGCAACAAGGTGCAGTTCGATAATTCGTTTGACGGTGTCGACTTGCTCGGCGGAATGCTGGGGTTGATCATTGAGGCCACGGTAAACTTGATCGACCTCGGCTCTCAGAGCCTCATTTGTTATAGCCATCATTAGAGAGTGAGTAGTATAGGTCTGGAGGAGGAGGTGGTTAATCTATTGGGTATATATGCACAAATCGGGGAGCCGGAAAGAGTGGCTGGAGTAGAGGCCTGGAGTAGAGACAACGGCTGTTAATACCTGGAGTTTAGGAGGGGTTCAATACTCCAAGAGGCGAGGTTGGCCCACCGACTTATTTCTCTTTTTATTCGACGGCCTCCATTAAATGAGAGTCTATCCCTATCATAATATATACTCATAACGTGTGGGGAGGCGCAACTTATCTCGCCAACATTCGGCGCCCTGTCTCCGAGGTGGGGTTCTGCCTGGCATCTCTGTTTTGGGTAGTGCCTCAATGATGGGTGACAACTGGATGGGTGGGAATCAGGATCAAGTCCCACTGCGAATTGCCATCGCTTGGGTGGGATAACATGGTTTCGGCCTTGGCTTATCCCCGCACACCCCGCCTGTAAAGTCGAGATTCACATTACGTAGCGGAATGGTGATGCGCAGCGGATGCCCTAGATGGAACACAGTAGCCCTCATCTACCTCGGTGGGCATCTTATGGTTCGATAAGCTTGGAATAGCCAATGCCTTTATATTCGGCTTGACCTCCACAATATGCTGATTCTTATGCATGTATACAACACTCCACCTACGCGCAATTGTTACTCGAGACGTATTAGAACATAATGTCTGCTAGAACTGTGAAAAATGTCATCTTCCTCGGGGTAAGTGGAAACTTGCGAGATAAGACTATTTGTGCTTTTCGTAATTAATAACGTCCGATCATCAGGCAGCTGGCCAAGCCGGCCGCGTTGTGTTTAATTCACTAGTTCAAGCCAGCCAAGGCTCTGGCCTGACCATCTCTGCCCTCTCTCGAGCCGACTCAACTGCAAAGTTCCCATCCAACGTGAAAATTCTTCGGACAGATTATACGCCAGTTTCACTTGAAAAAGCTCTTGCTTGCCAGGATGGAGTTATCTCTATACTGGGAGATGCTGGGATGCCCCTCCAAAAGACCATCATCGACGCAGCCATTGCTGCTGGGGTGCAAAGAATATTCCCTTCTGAATTCGGTTGCCGAACCTACCTTGACAAGGTGGTTGCGTTGATGCCTTACTTTCAACAAAAGCGGGAATTGATTGACTATCTCAAGACCAAGCAAGGCAGCATCAGTTGGACGGCTGTAATCCCAAATCCCTTCTTCGACGAGGTGAGAATTATAGACCCATCTCATCCCGGTTTGTTAACAATGAGGCAGGCTTTGAAGAATACTTTTCATGGGTATGAGCCCCCTAACAAGTACTTCCTCCTTGATGGTGAAGATGCACCCTACGGCACTACGAACCTGCGCACAATCGGGCTTGCATTGTTCAAGATAATCTCGGATCCAGCTCACTTCCAGGACTCTGCAAACAGATACGTCAACATCTACTCCCACATAACCACCCAAAAGGAGATTCTGGCAGCAGTAGAGAAGGCCTCTGGGATAATCTTCGAAAGGCATTCCTTGAATAGTGCGGACTTGTATGAGGACAGCATGCGACGCTGGAGGAGCAGAGGTTCCTCGGAGGAGAAGGACTTGTTTGCCGAGCGGGATATTATCCAATGCATCACGTACGGCAAGGGTGACTTTCTCGGTCTTGGCGAACCAAGAGATGAGAATGACTGGACAAGGAGGTTGGGACTACCAGCTGAGAGCCTGGAAGAAGATGTTGTGGGGGTGCTCCAGGGAACCCGGCCGTAATGGCGTTTAGGGGTAGAATAACAGACAGCATCTTGTATGCTTGGTCGTTTGACTTTGGCATGAACCATACAGTAAAATCCCCTCAGCTTCATGGAAAACCGGACATGGCATGTTTTCTAATCGTCAACATCATCTACTTCACATGTATCAAGAAGGCCATAAGTCTGACCAGATGCGTCGGTCTGGGGGATGATTCGCACGCCGAGTCACCGCCTTTTCCCTCGGAGAATACTGACCCTAATCTACCGGAACCCACCCGTGGGATATGCATATTCAGGTGGCTGTTTGTGCATGAGGCCCATAGAGAGACGTCTGAGGTGTGCGCGACAGTCTCAGTAAGTAGATGCAAAGCGTTTAGCTTCGGTGGGGCACGCATTTGGCGGGGTCGACCTTGGTGGCACGTCCCCTGGCTTCCCCAGTTTTCCTGTCCAAAACTCTCTTGATTCCCATCTTGGAACTTGAGGCCGTTCGCTCGATCTCGTGGGTTTCTCTTCCCCGAAGAAGTTGTCTATTATTCAACCCTCTGTAGTTATAAATACTTGTTGCCTCTACCGAGACAATATACACCTGTTCAACCACTCTTCTTTATCTCTCTTCTCATCATCAATAGTGATTTGTCTACAAGTCCTCCATTTCAATTCCAGCTTCAACATGCTGGCGAAAACTAGTCTGAGCTTCGTAAACGAGGTCCAAACAAAACATGTCTTCCAAATTGTTGCTGTCGCCTTTGTCGCCTACAATGCTCTATGGCTAATCTACACGTTATTCATTTCAAGTTTGCGAAAGATCCCCGGCCCCTTCCTGGCGAGGATATCATGGCTCTGGGAGACGAAGAAGGTGGCCACGGGGAACATACATGAGATTATCATGGATCTACACAAGCGTCATAGTGAGCTTGCCGTTGCAGGTCATCGCCATCCCAAACTGATGCTGATTCAATCTTCACTAGGGCCTATCATCCGCGTAGGACCTAATCGATACGATTTCGACACTATGGAGGCAGTCAAGACCATATACCGCATTGGCAACGCCCTTCCCAAGTCCGACTATTATATCCCCTTCGGCCTACCATCGTTCCCGACGCTCTTCGATGTGCGCGATCCCGGACACCACGCAATCATGAAGAAACAGGTTGCGGCGCTGTATACCATGACAGCTTTGCTATCGTACGAAAGTGGCGTCAACGGTCAAACCATCATCTTGAAGGAGCAGTTGCAAAAGTTTTGTGACCAAAAGGAAGTCATCAATCTGCCGCAGTTTCTACAGTACTACGCATTCGACGTTATCGGAGCGATTACGGTGAGTTCATTTCTGAATATTGTCCCTATACTCTAACGCTGTTTTTGGTAGGTTGGTGAGTCGATGGGCATGATGGAATCGAATTCCGACACGAATGGTGCCTGTGCCGACCTGGATTCCTTGTGGCATTACGCATCCATGATGGCACTCACACCAAGCTTGCATGGCTGGTGGATACTGATCTCTGCTATTCTGCCTGTACCAGTTGCCATCAAGGGACTGACTGAATATATACAAAGACGGATTTCTGAATACAGGAAAAACGCAGCAGAGCTAGGCGACAAAGTCGCACTCAAAGATGAAGGCAACTTTTTAGCCAAGCTACTCCTCATGAAGAAGGAGGGCAAAGCTACCCCGGTAGACACTCGACAAGCTGTCGGTCTGAACATCGGGGCCGGCTCCGACACGACGGCGAATGCCCTGAGCTCCATTCTCTACTACATGTACACAAATCCACATACTCTTCAGCGTCTCCGTGACGAGCTGGACACCCACCAAACCAAGATCCTATCAGCTTCCAAGATGCGCAGGGCATACCATACCTACAGGCGGTCATCAAGGAGACTCTGCGCCTCCATCCAGGAGTAGGTACACAACTAACACGTGTCGTACCAAAGGGAGGTCTGGTCATTGAAGGGCAGTTCTTCCCTGGGGGTGTAAGTTGGATTCGCTACTTTACTATTGATTATTTATATGACTTGACTCTGATAATTGTAACAGATCGAGGTGGGTGTTAACGGATGGGCCCTTTATCATAACAAAGCTATTTTTGGCGACGATGCGAGCTCATTCCGTCCCGAGCGCTGGCTAGAAGCGAACGAAAACTTGAATATTAGCGGAACCTTCGCTGTAAGTGTACCCCTACTATGTAGTAACGGCACTTTGCTCTCCCAGTAGCTTGCCACAGCGAAGCTATCGCCCGTCCGTTCTCGGCCACCTTACATCTTCACCTTTCATAGTTCTCCCACTTAAGTACTGCCTCGCTTCCAGCACATTCACGTAGCTAACCTTGTTTTATCAAGTTTGGAGCCGGTTCTCGGTCATGTATTGGCAAGAACATTAGTATTTTGGAGATGTCAAAGGCAATCCCCCAGATCGTCCAGAACTACGATGTTGAGATCAATCATGGGGACAAGACATGGAAGAATGAATGTTGGTGGTTCGTCAAGCCCGAGTACAAGGCCCTTATTAAACCCCGGGCGGCTTAGATGCAGCATGCTGCCGTTGAGATGGAAGACAGTGTGATTGCCCTCGCGATAAGGGTGGAGTTTTTACGGCCTGTGATGTATGTAGAGCAAGATTAACTTTCTCTCTCTTCTCTCTGCTTGAGATATCCGCACATAAAATTTCTCAAGTTCCCTCTGCCAAGGATTTCGTGGTTGAGGCGCATCAGTGGAGACATGTCAGCAGATTGTTTGTTTATTGGTCCGACATGGTGATAAATCATGCCGAGCCATCTTCCTGCAGCGTCAAGACAACCTTGAGTAGTGGGCTAGTCAAGGGTTTACCCATGCAACTGCAACCTCGCAAAATGAAACCCCAATTAGGCTCTATTTCCCGCTCTGCTCCCGTACCAACACCTCACCGGATGCCAGCGCCAAATTCAACCCGAAACGGGAGACCGCGTCAGAACCAGGCTGACTGTAGCAGCAAATCATTCAGCCAGATTTATAACATGTCTGCTCCGAAAAAGCCAATAACCTGATGCTTGATAATCGGCACCAAAAAAAAAGGGATGTGTAAGGTATAAAGTGGTGGTCAGACTGGTGAGTATAACTAGCTATTGCATCTGCTCTCGGTCGATTCTATCTCGACCAACGCTCCCATGGTTCGGTTCAGACGATTTTACGTATCTCGTCCTAACAGTCACAAATCTACCTCATGAAGACCATCATGGAAACCCTACTGGGCTACATATCATGGAAGTCGATTGCGACATTCATCACTATTTACGTTGTAGACTTGGCTTTGTATCGACTAACCTTCCACCGACTCGCACGCTTCCCGGGCCCTAGGCTAGCAGCAGCCACGCGTTACTACGAAGGCTACTACGACGTCTGGAAGGGCGGACAATATACCTTCAAGATCGGGCGACTACACAAGGAATATGGTACGTCTTGAATCATATAACCTGGGTGTTGCTTGCTCACCCAGTTACCACTCAGGCCCCATCATTCGCATCAGCCCCCACGAGCTTCACGTTAGTGACCCAGAATTCTTCGAGCAACTATATAACCACTACGGACGCTGGGACAAGTATGGCTGGGCTACTGATGCTATGGGCGTAAGGGGATCTGCCCTTCACGAATCTGACCACTTTATCCACAAGGCCCGTCGTCAAGCCCTCAATCCCTTCTTCTCTAAGGCCAGAGTGACGGCTCACTTGGATAAAATGCGATACCAAGTAGACAAGCTGTGTATTGAGCTCGTCGAGTTGGTCAAAACAGGGGAGACGTTTAATCTCGGTGCCGCCGTCCACGCCGTCGCGCATGACATCGCCACCGATTTTACCATTGGCAAGACCTATAACAGGCTTGACCGGAAAGCCTTCGACAGCCACAATGTCTCTGCCGTCGAGAGTATCGGGGCTAGATGGAGACTTTCTAAGTTTGTGCGCTGGGTCAATCCTTTGTTGATGGCGCTGCCAATCGACTGGGTTATGAAGATAGCCGACAATGACCTGAAGGCATTTCTCCGGCATGTCAAGGTAGGTCTAGGGACCAGTATGTCACTAGCACATATCTAACATTCGGTGCCTGATAGAGAGCATTGAACGACACACAAGATCTTGTGGAAGCTGTAGAGGCCAAGTCCGACGGCCCACGAACCCTCATCCACGACATTCTCAACTCCAAGCTTCCAGCCTCCGAAAAGACCTTTGAGCGCGTATTTGTGGAAATGGCTGTCGTCTCGGGTGCGGGTTTCGAGACGATGGCTAGCGTTCTACGCATCATCTTATTCCACGTCTTCAACAACCTTGAGATACTTTCCAGGCTCCGCGGAGAGCTGGCTTCTGCCAACGAGGACTCTACAGATGAGTTGGAGCTCAAGGTGCTTGAGCAGTTACCATACTTGAACGCGGTTATCAACGAAGGATTGCGGCTGAGTCCCGCGGTTGCTTCCCGGATGGCGAGAATAGCCCCCGACAGAGACATCTGGTACAAAGATTGGTGTATCCCGGCCGGAACCCCCGTCGGCATGACAGCAATACTGATGCATACGGATGAAGAATCATTTTCTAATCCTAAAGAGTTTAAGCCGGATCGTTGGATGGATCCATTAGAACAGAAGAAAGGCTTCAAAGCCTTTGTGCCTTTCTCCAAAGGAACAAGAATCTGTTTGGGAATGCAGTGAGTCTTCCTCTCGAAGTCGAGCCCTTGAATGCTGACGCGCGTCATCTTCCCAGTCTGGCCTGGGCTGAATTATATCTGGTCATATCTACTCTCGTCCAACGCTTTGACTTTCACTTTCCAGAAGCTAAAGCCGAAGACTTTGAGCCTGTTGCTGATCATTTTGCCGTTGGGACTAGAGGCAAGGGTGTGCTCAAAGCGACGGTCTCTCTTCGAAGAGAGTGAGTAGTTGCTAATGCTTGAATTAGTTGGTTGGATACATCAAGAAATAGGTGCTAGCATGCTATGATGTGTTAAGATACTGTGTTCTTTGTTGTTGTAGAAGCTTGATACCAAGCATTGCAAATAGATGCCCACTAGATCATTTAGAACATCCTATCTGCAATACTTGGTATTTAGCTTCTATAACAACAAAGAACACAGTATCTTAACATATCATAGCATCATAACCAAATGCCAACACAGTTGCCCTAATTACTTATTTCAGGCTTTCTATACTCTAGTTCGGGGCATTCAACTCGGTGGCCTTGCCATTGATGGCCTCCTGTTCCTCTTTTGACAGACTAATTGAAAAGTACTCTTCCAGAGCAGATATTCTTTGTTCCTCGCTCTCCAATTTCTTCACCAAACGCATGTGCTGTGCGGAAGAGTTGCCCGTCTTGAGCTCACCGCACAAGGAGTAATGTTCCTGATAAGGATACACCACCATCATCAGAAACAAACTTTTGGGAAACGACGGTTCTGGACCACAGGCTTTGGGTCATGGCGTGATGGTTGAGAACGTCAAAGTCGGGTGGGAACAACTCGACGTCTGGAAAGTGATATACGTCTGCCCAGTCTTCCGAGCCTCGTTTTTGAGCATAGACCCAGACTTTTGGTTTTGGTCGTGGTGCTGGGGAAGTGTTTTGTGTTCCAGTCTGAGCTGTTGGTCTGGTAATCCAGATTGAATTTCGCCACAGCTGAGAGGCAGCGGTGTGCAAGGCCCATCGGCTCCATAACCGACGTCTACCAAGTATCTCTTATTGTCGATTGTAACAACATTTGCCATGTGGCTCCTAACTCCAGTCAACCCCTAAAATTACCAGAGAATAGAGATGTCTGACTCACATTGCGCGCCAGCTTCCATCGTAAACTCCTCGGGTAGCCATGGTTATTCTACAAACCACTCCAATTACATGGAAACCCATACTTCGGAGTGTTGTCCCAAAGAAGGTGTTGCTTTCCAGACAGTATCCTCCCCGGCGCCTTTGTACGATCTTCTGGTACAAGTCATTGGGGTCGAGGGATATACTCCGGTCAACGGAATAATGAAGGGACAAGGTTTCGAAAGGTACATAGGCCAATTGTTTCCGAACAAGCTGGGTGAGGAGTGAGAGTGGATCGTCCAGATGTTCATGTGCAGGGAAATGGATGCGGTCGAAATACGCCGATAATTGGCTCGAGGAGTACTTAGACCCGGTCATTTTCACAATTTTAGTTTGTAACCCGAAGTTGATAATTAACCGGCGCGTATTCGTTGATCGACGTAACTGCTCCGTTGCGCCGAGTTGCTACTCTGTTAAAACCTCTCTTTAATTTTTTTGTGTTCGGGGGATGTCCTTAGAGGGCGCTACAAGCTCCTCACATTTGTATTACATACAATTAATTGCTAATAGTCCAATCCCACCTAACGCAACCGCACTAATTAAATCAGCGGCGTGACGCTATCGGATTCCTTGCACTACAATCCAATTTTACGTCCACTCACAGTCTCTTTCAGGGTGCAAGCCTTTAACCTGGCTCTTCACTACTCTTCCATCTTTCATCACAAGCATCAAGTTGTCCTTGACTTCATCCAGACTTGGCACGTTCTCCAATGGGTTCTTCTTTAGGAATAACAGATCTGCAAAAGCTCCATCAACAGGCTCGCCGAGTTTGCCTTCCATGCCAACTTGCTTGGCACCATTAATGGTAGCCTGGCGCAGCACGACAGGACTGGGCAGAAGCCTGGACCTGACAACAAATTCGTAGGTCTGCATGATCAGGGTCGGCCCTGTAGTATCCGTGCCAAAACACACGGTGACTCCGGCAGCCTCGGCATAGCAGATTGCCCTGTTACCGGCATCGCCCACAATGGCATTTTTGCGAAGGCCTTCAGGTGTCTCGAATTTGTCGTAAGGTGGCATGGTAACAAATGTGTGCAATGCGAGCGTAGGGGTCAGGAAGACACCATTTTCAGCCATGAGCTGCGCCGTTTCGCGGTCGATCATATTGCCATGTTCGATGCCTCGGACACCACCCGCAATAGCGTGTCGCACGCCATCAGCAGTGTAGCAGTGCGCAGTGACGAGAGTACCCCCCATGTTCTTTGTTTACCGTCGTGATAGCCTGGAGTTCCTCGACGGTAAATTGGAGAGACTCTAGCGTGTCGGTTTCACAGCAGATACCACCAGAGGTGCAGACCTTGAGGTGCTGTGCTCCTTTGCGCATATTGTCCCTGGCAGCTCGGAGGCAGTCGGGCACACCGTCGCAGAGTCTTCCCAAGGCCGACGCAGCGATACCATTGGCCTTGCAGCAACTTGTATCGTTCCAAACCTCGGTATCATCGCCGTGGCCGCCTGTCTGAGAGAGCATGCGACCGCATTGGAATACCCGCGGCCCAGGAATGAGGAACTCTTCTGTAGCCTGGGCATGAGCGATAGTCGCACCCCCTGTGTCCCTCACAGTCGTGAAGCCGTTGGATAGGATGCCCCGAAGCGTCCCCGCGGTTCTGAGCATAGCCATCTCATGGGGGAACGAGAAAGCTCCCTCAAGGGTCTTGGGCGTATGTTAGAAAGCGCTTCCATGAAACTACTTTGCGATGACTTCTTACCGCCGCTCCGTGGACCGCCATTAGGTGAACGTGGCCTGGTATTTGATGAGCTTTGTCCTTTTCCGCACGCCAGAATTACTTACAATCAATTAAACCGGGACATACGTAATAGTCTTTTGCATCGACCTTGATGACCTCTCTGCCATCCGACATGAACTCGTCCTCGGCCGTAGGCGCAACCTTCTGGACCTTGCCCCGGGCAAGGTGCAGGCTCATCTTCTCGACAATCTTGCCGGCCCTCGGATCGACCAAATTGGCATTGTAAATCAAATATGGCGTCTGTAGCCCAGGGAGCCATGGCTTCTCTGAAATGCCATAATTTGGATCTGCGGCATACATCTTGTTCGTCGGCTCTCGAAAGCTGGTGGGCTGCTGTTTCCGAGAGTTGTTAGGTGTAGAGTCATCTATCAGTGAGTCGACATGGGCGAAGTCATCATTGACGGCGACCGACCGAAACTTGGACAAATGGTCCCGGTGATCGGTTGATGAGCGCATCTCGGCTGAGATTGATTTTCTCGTCTCCGATGCTGTTTCTCGGAAAGAGGCCCGGAGCAGTGTAGCCTGACCTGACTTCAAATGGTTATTTATCAGCGGTTCATTCGACTACTTCTACAGTGATGGGTCGGTTAACAGTCGATCAACCAGTCGCCAGGCCGTTCCCTATCGGGTAGCGCAACCCGAGGGACATACCCGAGATTTCGGGATAACTCCTCTCTTGTTATGTATAATCGTGAGGCGAATCTGTCATCTTCACATAGACGCACCATTCCAAGCCGGCGCTGCAACACATGTGACCCGACGTAGGTGACGGGAGGCTCTTCCCGATGAGAAACAATCAGCTCCCGGTTAGCTCGGTGCTTAAGCAGCTTCTTCCCGAACCAGATGCGCTAGACATGCTTGCAGCGCCCATAGCAGGTTCGGCGTTTAACAGGAGCCCAATATTGACAATTACCTACATTACGCAAGAGTAGCTACTACTGATCCTTAGCTTCTACGAGAAATTAACTCGGGTTCTTGATTCCCTCAGCTCGCTATTATGAAGTGCGGTGGCATGTTCAGCTGCCACTGGGCTCATCAAGCCGTAGACAATCTCCCTCGCGACGAGTGGCCCTAGAGACGTGCCACGATTTATCCTTTATCGACCCTTGGTCTGCAGGATGGGTGTCAGATAGATCGATTTGAAGGTAGATAGTAATCTCTATAGCCATTCGGCCTACTTAAAGAGACCAAGGCTGCGACTGTGCAGAGCCCCGACCCAAGAGGTCAGACGTCAACAGATCCGGCATCCAGAATGGTGGCATCTGAGCTGGGTCTGATAATAGCTCCTGTCCCTGGCCTGCTGTCATCTCATTCGGCATCCATTCTCCCAAGCCATGCATAGCCCCTAGATGGTCCAATTCATCGTTTTCCAACGCTTCCAATGGTTTCATTACCGGGTACCCTCCCAGGTCATTGCAGCCGCCCTTGAATGATGCGTAGGTCGGGGCAGCAGCACGGTCCTAAATGAAACCAGGATGAGATATACAAGCTCGACTGGCACCTGGGGAATGGGACTCGGAAGTCACTTACTGGAGAGTCTGTTGCATTTCCAGGGTGGACTGCGATATCTTCCAACCTAGACCTGCCTGGCCCTTGGCCACTCAGCACGGTTTGAGCTTGCAACCACTCCCTCCAAGCATGTTTTCCATTTGCTTCACTCCTAGACTGCCCATTCGCATACTCATCAGAAGGCACGGTCTCCCCAGCTACTTTCTTTACCGCAGGTGCCGTCAGGACGCGCAGCACGTACCGCAGGCTCGTGGCAGCCGCTTCGCTACCCTTAGAAAGATTGAGCAATGTCAATAGACCCTGTTCGAGTGCGGTCTTGGGTGCGACTATAGACATGCTGAGCCTGCGGTCGATGAGAAGGAGTACATAGAGGGCCGAGCTACAGTACAGCGAATCGTGGAAGGAGTATTTGCAGAGGAGCAAACTCGACCTGATGGCGGACAGGATCTTGATACCCTCAACGGCAGCGTCTACACAGCGCTGGGTCTCCTGCCAAGCAACGCGCTGGCTTCGTTGCCAAAGGTTCTATTCGCCTGTCGCATGATTGCAGCCATGTGGAGGCATGGCCGAGTGAGCAGGATGTTAGCCTGCTCATATGTCATGAAGAGATGGGCTGATGGTCTCGTCGGACAAGTTTCGTCGAATGTGACGGACGCCGGCACCGAGCTTCTCCACTGTTCGAGCTCGTGTCGAAGTTTCTGCAGCACGCCCGGCCGAATGGTAACGCTCCTGAAGGAGTTGGAATCGCAGTACACCGGTTCGATAATCTTGCCTAGGACTCTGCATAGTTTGGCCATGGCAACAGTGCCGTCGACGTAGACAGCCTTGGCGCCCTCCTCACCCCATTCAGGCATGTGGACGGGATAAGGCGCGGTTATCTCGGTGTCGTTGATAGATAATGGACGACCCATATCGATGCTGTACAGTCGCTCGGCGATGTAAACGCTCCACCACAGCCTGTTGCGCAGTTCACAGACGTGGGCACGCAATGAGCTCGACCGGATCAATTTGTGTAGACCCATATTGATTGACATGCGTAAGGCAAGGCCCAGCAGGTTGTAGCCTGCATCTCGCCTCCCAGTGCTGGGCAGATACAGGCCCTGCAGGAGGCAAACTTGCACACTTGTCATGGAAGATGAGCAGATAATGTCGGGCAACAGCCTCTTTGATACCTCGTAGAATCTCCAACCCGGATTGTGCGCAGGCTCTGGTATCTGTAGTTGCGTTAAGTCATGAGGTAGTTGGTCGATGTCGCCCTCATCGGGGCCGTCCTCGTCGCCGAGGTCTGCAAGCTGGCTGCCGATGGCCAGTACCATGAAGAGGCTCGATATGAACTCGATGGAGCGCTAGGATCCTGCCGAATCCGACAATACGAACTCTTGCGTGCCGTCGCAGAATGCCGCGAGGTTCCGTGAGAAGATGTCCGGGTGTCAGAGACGGAAAGAGAGCACAATAGAAGAGTAATAAAGGCAGAGCATAACTAGCAGCTAGGTAGCTAATATCTAGTAGATAACTATATTAATTCTTAACCTTTTTCCTCTTCTTATTTAATATAGCCTTTTTATAG